>JAHWFP010116672.1:39838-50188 GCA_023313725.1 Lithobius niger | reverse complement strand
ACGAGCTGGTGTGATTGGCTAAATTCTATTGGATGTTACTAGGAGCAGTTACAATTTACAAAAGGGCTGAATGCACGTTCCCGTCATCTTTTATTCTCTAGCGCTCGCACTTGTTGGACATATGCTCTGTATGCCTTCTAATATGCACATAGTGTACGTGACTCAAGAGAAAGAGTTTGGAGAAAGTTGATCCGACGAAAGAAACCAATATGGTGAAACTACGGGGTAGCAAGTTCTTGCAGCCGACTGGGAAGAGTCCCTCTCCGCCACCGGCTAGCCCTGGTTCCCTTGCACCTGCAGGCTTTGTACCGTCAGCGCCTGACGTCTGACGTTGACTGGCGACTGTCTCCAAATCCAAACGTCTGGACCCGCACTTTGCATGTCAAAAGCATCGCTCCTGTGATTTTCACTCCCGCCCATGCATGTTGTGCATAACCACCAATGCTGCGAAATGGTTGCTAATCCTGGAAAAGCAACTAATATCCCGTGATCAACTTAATCAGCTGAAAAAGAAGAAACTTACGACGGCTTTGCCGTATGCATACCACCTACTCCCGGCAAGTCACTCTTCATCGTCTCGAAAAGCTGATCCATCTTCGCATAAGAGCCCTTTTCGTAGGGATTTGTCAACAATAACATCCAAGTCGATAGGCTCGATGTCACATCCCCCAGAAGGGCTAGTACGACTGCAAAATTAAAATCAACAACACTGTATTCACAGAATACCACCGATTGGTATTTACATGCTGTTAACGCTTCGGCCATTCGAAAACCTTCTCACTCAAAAGTCCCCGAAGGCTACAAAGATAATAATTAGGAAATGTCAGAAGGCTCCAAAAGACCCATGTGGTGGACCCTTTCAACTCTCCACCAATCCTACTAAGAGAGATCAACAACTTGCATTGGAGTTGAAAGTTGATGCACAACTTGGTGTTGCCGAGGATGAACGGCTATCCCGAGAAGAAATTAACGTACTTATTGCCAAAGACAACTGCGTGCCTCCCACTCCAAATCCAATTTTGTCTCCGCGGCTTCACTCTCTCATACGCAAGTAGGAAAATCCAAACATCTACGACGATTCTCCCAAACATTGGAAGCAGAAAATATCTCCACCCAGCAGCCGAGGCATGAGTTTTATGGATACTACTAATTGGCGAAAGTCTCCGGGCAATGACCGCCATTCTCGGCCTTCGAACCGATTGTCCAACCTTCTCTATCACATGTAAATGAACACTGAACGGAAGCAGACGTGGTGAAATGAGATATGACGAAAGGCAAAGACTAAGATCGGAACAGAAAACGAAAGAGCACATGGTGAAAGAGGAAAGCAACGAACAAAAAAAAATAGTGAAAAGCGAAAGCAAAACGGAACAAAGAAGCGAACGGGAAAGAGTTAAAAGTCATTAGTACAGCAACGCGAAATCAACACACGAAAGAACAAAGCGAAAGAACAGAAGAGCACAAGACAGACCACGTGCTCGAGTGAGGACCAAAAATAAAGACGAAACATCGATATTGCTTTTGAAGAAGTGGTTACGTGTATGATGAGGCCATACCTGGTTGACAATGGTGGTGGTCGGGGATATGCGATGAGTGTGAAGTGAAGTCTTGGCACAAGAGTTAGCTCGTTGTCGGCAACATGTCGAATGATAAGGAATACATAAGTCTCCAGTCCTGGATGTTGAGACATGGGATCGTGGACGACGAGGCCATATTTGGTCGACAAAGGCGGTCGTCGTGGTTGGCGATGGGTGCAAAGTGAAGACGGTGGACCAGCGGCTGCGTTCCATGACGCCTCTCAGGAGTGCTGAACATTCAGAATGCAGCCATGATGTGTGTAAAGTTAGTGGTAGTCGCCGTGGTGCTTTGGACAATGAGTCGTATAGTGAGTGACGGGTGAAATTTATCTAATGTCCAACACCATTCTTTACAGTCTGTTGAAGATGATGACGAAAATGGTATGTGTCGCCCTCTTCCCCTCCATTTGTCAAACATTGTCAGAAAATGGATGTGGGGGTTGGAAGAAGAATCTGACAATGGCATTCCTTAGAAAACTTTCACTGAGGGCATTGGTCATTACGGGCCTGCTTCCTTTATGCTGGAGAGACCTGTTCCTGTGGTAAATTGTATCGATCTACCTGTGGATTATTACCAAGCTCGAATGGAGCTTATGTCAAATAAAAAGCCAAGAAGTGCATGAACATAATTCAAGTTTTTTTTTTAAATTTCTCTGTGCTTTTATTTATGTTCGTGCACTTCTTGGCGATTTATTATCATAAGTACCCGTAGTGCTGTTCTATGGATGGATTTCCCGCAGTTTCGTGCTATTTATGCATCGTCGATGTTGAATTTGGAAGGATTACTGCGGAATAACGAAGAACCATTGTCTCTTGGAGCTCCTTTACCACCACTTGGCTCAAAGAAAAGAAACTGTTTGTTCACGGATGCTGGTTTTGAGCTCCAGCCCACAAGCGTTAATGTAATTTTTTCTGGAGGCGGAGGTGACCATTCCAATGGGAAACTGCTGGAGCTCGCCCTACTTGTGTGATAGGAGAAACCTCCTGTGTCACCACAATACTGGCCAGCGTATTCCATCAAAACTACGCTGTGGGCCCTTTTCAGCGGGGTCAGCCTAAAGATGCACCCAGTAATATCCCAACTTGGTCTGGAAGGCGAGACGCATAACAACTTTCAACAGAAAAACGGCGCCTTCCAGCTGGCAAAGAGTGCTCAAGAACAAGAGGGTTCCTTTCCATCCGTAGGCCAATAATGGATGTTCCTTTTGGAGGAGGAGAGAAAATTTTGTGGGCAGAGGACAGGGGTTCTATGCGCACCATTCTTAACTTCACAGGATACGCGTCTGCTCCCACTCATCGACAGGTGGGAGGGGGGGGGGCATATTGCAGTGTCATATGTCTGTGTGGGAAAACATCAGATGCTTATGTACCTTCAATAATTCAGAACGGGTTTTTCCTCCTTTTATTGCTTGGCCGTGTGTAACTCTCGCTCCACCTCCGTTGATTAGCAAGGTCTGTTTGAATCGGGCACTGGAAGCTAAAGTTCAAAAGATTCTGTTCAAAGGTGCCATTCGTCTTCGTTCCTTCAGACATTCTCGGCTTCTCCAGTCTGGCACGAGTGATTCCAAAGGAAAATGGGGGAACTCATTTAATACTCAATCTACGATATCTCAATGAATTCTTACTGAGGATCCATTTCAAAATGGAAGCTCCCAACCTGTGCCAGTCTGCAACCGGGGGAGTATACAGTCTCGGTAGATTTCGAAGATATCTACCTACATGTCCCGCTGCATCCGACTTTCACCTCTTCCGCTCATGTCTGGGGCCTGATTTATCACTTTGAGGGGCTGCATTTTGGCCATAATACAGCTCCCCAGGTATTAATGTTGGTGCTTCATCTGGTTTAAACCACATCCATGACAATCGCATTAGTGCATGTGCGTACTTCGATGACTGGCGCTGCGCAACCTGGACCGGCGGTGTCTCCTGGAAGATCTAGGCTTTACGCTACACCTTTTCTCCAATTTAGGGTTGGTAATGAACGAACAAGTCACGACTCAAAAAAGCACAATCTTTCATGTTCTTGGGGATAGAATTCGATCCGCTTCATTTACGGGTCCGGCTTCAGAGAGAATTGTCACGATGACTGCTGCTTTTAACCAATTGCTTCTTCTGTCGACGGTTTCTCAGAGGGGTCTGGCATCGTTCATAGGTCAACTGGAATCCTGTGTGGTGTTAGTTCATGGGGGGGAGTTCATCTGGGGGGGGGGGGGGGGGCCTTCCAGGCCCACTCACTGGATCTGCAAAGAAGAGTGGAATCCACAACTGTCATGGGAAGTCATGACGCCTCTCCATAATCTTCCACATCAAGCTTTGCTTTGGTGGATTACGGAGGTGAGTCTTTTACAAGGCGTCCCATTTCACCATCCTCGAACTTTTGTTCACGGAAGTGTCGACTTTAGGCTGGCGAGCTCATCTGGACGGCCGAATGGCACCCGGTCTCCGGTCAGCAGAAGAACAACTGCTGCATATAAATATCCTAGAGCTTTGTGCGATCACACATGCGATTCGTCGTTGGTCCTCTGTCCTTTAGGGGAAGACGGTGACAGTTAATGACAGACAATACGATGGCTGTCGCTTATGTCATGTGTAGAGGAGGAACTCATTCCATGTCTTTGATGCAGGAGGTGTCGTCTCTCTTCGTTCTTTCTTCCCTCCTTCGTGTGAAGCTTCTACCCAGACAGTCTCAGAGGAGCTGAATGTGCTTGAAGACCAGCTCTGCAGATGGAGTTGGAACTATCCCCATGATATGTCATTCCGTGTTCTTGAAGTGGGAAACGCCATCGTCGATCTTTTTGCAACGCAAATCAACAGACAACTTCCTAATTTGTGAGCCCACCTTCCTTAATCCGCTGGCCTGGATGATGGATGGTCGGAGCATTTCGTGGAATGGGATGTTTGTATACGCTTTGCCTCTTTTCTCAGTTCTTCAACCAGTATTGAACAAGAACCGGATATCCAGGCGTTTTTTTCATTCTGATAGCCTTTTTTGGTAACTGGGCTCCGATGTATAGTGGACTTATAGGAAATCACTAAGGCACACCTGACACCACTCCCATTCTTCCCGGACCTTCTAACGCAGCATCACAGCCGGATGCTACACCTGAATCCTGATATTCTTCATCTTCACGCATGGAAACTTTAATGAGGAATCTGCACACGGCTGGGAATCTACCTCTTGTGATTGCAAGTCTGTCCAGTGAGAACCTATGCATACTTCTATACTCAAAAAAACTGTATTTTTGATGGCCCTACCAACAGCGGCTCGTCAAAGTGAGTTGGCTGTTTTTTCCAGGAAGGACGGGCATGTACGTTTTGCATGTAATTGGTCTATAGTAACTCATATTTCCAGTGGATTTTCGGGCGAAGAACCAAAGAGCGGATGAAGTGCCACGTCCTATCGTGATCAAGGCTCCAGCTTCGTGTGGGGAATGCATCCAGTTGCTACCTTCGTTGTTACCTTGAGTATACTGAGCTGCCATCAATCATCTCCAAGGATCATGAGAGGGTTAATTCTTGTACTCCACTTTTCCCTCCATGTCGATAAGAACTCTACAGTGCATGTGTCGCATGCAGTGTCTCCTGCCATGGTAGCAGTGTGGATCTTTGACGTCATCAAACTTGCATATGACACAACCTCGAACCATATTAATTTAACCTCCTGAGGTGCGTGCACATAACTAAGTGCATTAACTACTTCTTGGACACTTGCTTCAGGGGTGACGTTGTTGGAATTTCACCCACCTCTTGGTAAAACAACAGCAATTTCATAAGCCTCTACTAAGGGACATAGAGGGGTCTAGTGGAGGTGACAGATTGACAAAGCATGTTATGGCCGGCAGTAGTGTCGGAAAGTCGTAGCATTGTTTCAATGTTGCGGGAAAAAGAATGAAGCATTAGGCTACAGTACTTTTATATTATGGTATGTAAGTACCCATACACGTTTTTAGCTCGGGTGTTTTGGCTTGGTCCACCTCCGGTTGCGCAAAGTCGGCATAAACTAAAGGTTAGTATTTTTAATGATAGTAAGAAATGCAAATTTAATTCTAAATTAGTTTTTACTATCCTAAATTCTTACCTTTAGTGTTAACCAACGAACCAACCCCGCTCTCACTAAACCTTTTGTATTTCAAGCGTTTGTGAAATGTGGGTGGCATACTGGGCATTGCTAGAGGATGCACTAGTGTGCTCCCTGGTGGGGAGTGCTAAGTGGGGCTTCAACTTGGTGTTTTGGGCATTTGAGCGTTAAATAAGCGATGAAGAATTCACTTTTGTTTCGGCTTACTTTCACAAAATCAAGATATTTCTACATATCCTGACAAATTTTGTGACAATCAGCAATCCCTGGAGATGAAATATGCAGGCGATCGTGTTCTTCAGGCTGACTTCTTCGACTCAAAACACTCTGCAACGACTGTTCGTTTGCTATAAATTTGAAGCGTGAGCGCGGCCTCCGGTATTTGTTGGGTTGGTTGGCCCACAGAATTCAAAATACTAACGAAGGAGTGCACCGCGTCCCATGTGGCGACTGCAATGCTGTCTATGTGGGTGAAACAAGGAAAGGAGTCAAAAATAGGGTTAATCAACACATTGCCGATACAAGAAAATAAAGTAAGAATGAATAGCATTGCAGTCCACCACATGGAGACGCAGCACAAAATAAATTGGGAAGGGACGAAAACGCTTCTAATCTCGAATTCAAGAAGTGATAATCATCTGTGGAGCCTTAAATCCCTGGCTATTCAACACCACAGCTGAGAGAAGGCTGTGCTGATGAATATCGAGGGACCCTCAAAGCCAAAAATTAGCTTTTTAATGTGTGGTGAACTCAATAAGTTACTGAGAGAAAAATGGGCAACCAACACAAGAAATACCGGAGGCCACGCTCGCGCTTCAAATTTTTAGCAGACCATGGTTATTCCAGAGTGTTTTGAGTCGAAGTAGTGAGCCTGAAGAAGCGATCGCCCGTATAGTTTCATCTCTAATGACTGCTGATCGTCGAAAATTTGCGAGGATATGTAGAAATATCTTGATTTTATGAAAGTAAGCGTAACAAAAGTGATTTCTTCAACGGTATGATGAATTTTCATAGTAAACGGTGTGACGTTTTCAGACAATAAGCAATTTAAACATAAACTAAAGGTAAGTATTTTATGGTAGTAAAAACTAATTTTTGAATTAAAATTCCATTTTTTTTATGAATAATATTTAAAGTAGTCTTTCATTCAGGCCAGTAAAGTAATATATGGCACATGACAAATTAACCCTTTTGTTTGTTTGTGTATGATGAACTTCTTTGATTGCTGTTAATTTTGAAAATATTCTAATTCCATTTTTATTTCTTGTTTTAGATGAATGTTCAAATGATGATCAGCGGTACCAATAGGCATAACCACCTTAAACTTTACCAGCAGTATCTCGAGTTCCTTTGGACAGTAGGTTTCTTAAAAACTTATGTAACCTATTACATTCACTCGAATTACTGTATGGTTAAGATTTATACCAAACAAAACAAACTGGCTTGGAGCACACATCACATGTAGGTTCAGTAAAGTTTTAACTATCGAGTTTTAGTCCTCAGCATTTTACAGAACAGTTTTAGGCACTGGCAGGAAGCATGCGTTTCTTTTGCACATAGTTAACATTATTTGCCGACAGTTATGGTGTTGGTAGTTCCATAATGGCACGGTTGAGTAAAACGCTTGCCAAACAAATGACAACTGAGCAACTTAGCCGAAGCATTTGTCCAGCAAAATACTGCGTTGGGCTGGGCTGGGCTGGGTTAAATTTCTGTACCGTAGTAGTTCTGATAGGGCTCGTAGTATGTCACTTTGATCACTTTTTATTACTTCTCATTCATAGCATCCTTCTAACTGTGTTACAATGTGGGATGTCCCTCTTACAATCGGTACCTTTAATCTTACTTACCTGCATACAATTAACTCCTAATTTATGCAATTTTACGTCACTTCTGGTCGCTTCCTTCCTCCTGCCCCACGTGCTCTAATCCACTGTTTCTTTGCTCTGGCACGAGTGGGCGTGTTTTTTGCCCTGTGCTGTTTTTCGACGACACCGTGGTTGGTCGTGTTGACATTCTTGTTGGAACAATTGCTGCTCGTTGACAATGCGTAGGAGCGACAAGACGACGGACGAAGTCACGGATGACGATGCAAATGGATTATCGTGATGTGACTGATACGAAAATTGGAGACGAAGCCTCAGGCGAATAAACCTGAAAACGTGCGTAGCGAGAGACTGGGACGACCACACAAGATGGCGGCAAAGGCCAAATGTAACAGGTAAACCTGGCTAATCCACGAGGAAGTTTGTCAAATTCACATACCGCATTGCTAAAATTTAAATGGAAATTAATTGCAGGGAGCAATTTGCATTGCGATGAAAACGAGCAGACCTCGCGTGAATTACCAGGGAGCCAAGGTTGTCAATTTGTCGGTATGACGTTTCCGTGATGGACTGGTCCATCCCACATGCTGGGGGGAAGACCGAAGTTGGCAATGAAGGCAGATGGTGGCCGACGCCACAATGGCGAGTAGGCGTAAAAAGATAGTACGTTGAATTTGAGATTGCTTCCCGATGGCCGAGTATAGTCCCGTGGTTAGAGCCGGGAATGTGAACGGAACATTGAGTGGATTTCTGTGCCGGGAAGTGGGCAGATGACGCCCAAGAGTCTGAAATGTTGCAAATGTTGCAAGGATTTGAAAAATGCGTGTGGTTCGTGCACGTTTTCGCCGGAGGCAGTAGCGCAGTGCCCGGTTTGAAAATTAGACGCCCGTGTCCTGGAATGGTGGGATATGCACAAGGCGGTGCAAATTATCTGCTTCTTAAATAGTTCTATATGAAAAACGATGGGTATGTGCTGAATACCGCATTACAGAATGAGTTTGTGTCACCAAAAACGATACGCCCGTTCTGCCAACGGACAGAATTTGAAATATGGCCATCGAATGTTGATGCTACTCTGTGGCTACTATCCAGGCAGACAATTTTTTTTAAATTTAATTTTTGAATTTGTCGCCCATGCTGTGTGCACTGCGGTTTTGATGACTGAATCGTGTGGATTTTGGCAGTTCGTGGCAGAGTCTGCTGTCACAGGTGTTAGTCGGTGCAGCTACTTTGGAAGCTCCAAGCTTTGCTGTTTATGCATAAGGCACGCAGTGGCTGCCTGTAGTTGGCCTTTACGGTGGAAGTGAGGCCTTAATTGAAAATTGAATTGCAAGTTGCATTAAAAAATCCATTGATGACTGGATTGTTTGGTGCCCCGTTGACAGTGCTCACTGCCGCAAAAATGAAAAGGTACAGTACGGAATCACCCCGACAAGACTGGCGTCGATTGCACCATGTCATAGGATGTTACCACCGCGGGGGTATCCCGCGCGTCTGGACCAGTGGCAGTGGCCAAGGGATAGCGGTGGTAACTGGTGAGGGCTCAAAATTGGGCGGGGCCGCCACTGCTGGGGCAGTGGACATAGGCCGTATTGGTTTGGTTGCTTCTATGGCGATTTTTGCTCGAATGAGGGCTCCCAGGGAGGTCATTAAATCAACATTGTAGCTTGGTGTTGTGGTGCTGGTGGTTCTGGTACACGGGCAGTCGGACCCGGGTTGGTGGAGAGCCGGGCAGCACTGGTAGTGTGTGTGATTTTTTAGTGTTTGCAGAAGACGTTGTCTTGGCTGATGTGGTGGCAGCAACATGCTGTTTGTACAATTTATATTGGATGAATGTGGAGTAATTAAGGTGGTGTTCAGACCCTGCGTCCTATGTCGGCACCGGTAGAATGGTGCCTGAAATTTTTGACAAAGCTGGTTTCGACTGAACTGCTTTCCTTCCAATGATTTCTGGCAGCGACGTCTAGGTGGCATGACGGATGTGGTGACATGGCCGCGGGGGCGGAGGTTCGTGATTAGTCCTTTTAGGTTGAGCCCTCCCCCCCAGACCCCGGTATGTCGTTCTCGGAGATATGGCAGTGATGGTGAGGTATGTGTGCATGTTGCAGTCCCTGCGTAGTTTTGGCGCCTGAAGTGTCTGTTTTTTGAAGCAGTGCTGTTGGTTGATGTAGCGGCTGGGGCAGGGCTACGGTTAGTGGGCTGGCCCGCTTGTCACTGCAATGGTGTGATATCCAAGATGGGTTATCCGTGTTTCGTCTTACGAAACCACCAGGCGGCACGAGGTAGTGCGCCCTTCATCGTCTTGCGGCTGCTTCGACATGGAGGAGGTATTGGATGCAGTGTGTTGGGTTAGGGCCTCTGGCCGCCGCACAGGCCCCCACCCCCCTGTGGGTTCGCCTTCTTCATACGTCGGGGACAGGGCCCGATGACCTATTTTTCTTCTCTTATGTGCATCCACGCCAGACCAGTTCGCAGAGGGTTGGGCGGTGGCTCTGCTCAAATGTTCGCTTAGGTTTGTTTCGACACGGAGCACTTACGAGCCCACTCCGTCCGATCGGGGGTGGTTTCGGCCGCTGCAGGGTGTGGGACATCGTCCACCTGGTTCAAGTTTTTTATTTATAGCAACCTGGACCCCGCCATCGGATTGCCTGCGTATTTACAGCGTGGATGTGGCACCCGGGATGGCAGGGAGAAGTCTGCAGGCGCAGGGGAAGCTTCGATTTCGGTAGGAGGCTCGCTGGCGCCACGTTTTATAATCCTCCCACGCTGCAACACAGTTAGGAGGATGCTATGAATGAGCTCGTTCTCGCAGGAGAATCACAGTTCTCTGAATATAATTCTACGAAACTGTGTTACTTACAGCCCCCCC
>JAHWFP010116672.1:0-39738 GCA_023313725.1 Lithobius niger | reverse complement strand
CATGGGTGGTTTCCAAAGCGCCAGAAGCTGCAAAAGACAGTGGATTAAAGCACGTGGGGCAGGAGAACGGAAGCGACCGGAAGTGAAGTAAAATTGCATAAATTAGAAGTTAATTGTATGCAGCTAAGTATGATTAAAGGTGCAGATTGCAAGAGGGACATCCCACATTGTAACACAGTTTCGTCGGAGTCTATTCCGAGAACTGTAGAACCTTCATTTTTTTCTGTGTATTTTTAGTATTTCATTTTTTATCTCTTTTTGGAATTGTTCTCAATCTCACTTTTAACGTACTTAAACACATACTGCGAGAGTCCAGAAAATTTGAACACTAAAAACGAACATGCACAATCTCACAACGAGAAAATTAGTCCAAAATTTCGGTAAATTTTCGACAGTTTGTGTGAAGGAGAATGGAGTGCGTTTCCTAACTGTCTTCTTCGGGCACTATTTTGAGGATTTTCTGGTGTTTCGGCTCACGTTAGTCTGGCACCGCGCGATTCGAAAGTTAACTGCCAGACTGTTGTGAGCCGAAACACCAGAAAATCCTCAAAATAGTGCTTGAAGAAGACAGGAATTCTATCCTTCTCCACACAAACTGTAGCCAATTTGCCGAAATTTTGGGACTAATTTCTTTGTTGTAAGATTGTGCGTGTTCGTTTTTGGTATCAAGACTTTTAAGTTTTAACGTTATGGTGTGTAAAAAAAATAGCAAAGGCCAACATCAGACAAGAGGTCACACATTTAACCTCTTGGTTGTCAGTCTCAGTAGCATAACATGTAATTTTCTCCAACGATAAGTTTTCTTTGCTACAGCATTTAACCCTTTCAGAACCGGCATAGCCAAAAGAGTGCAGTTACAATATGGCGAAAAAAGTATGTCTGTAGGCCTGACACGAACTTTGTGAAGGAGATCCAGGGACCTCAAGCAAAGCAACAGCGACACCATTGTGGACTACATCCTCGTCTCTAAACCAAGTGAATGATAGTTAGAATCCTACGACTGACCTAAGGGTTAAGCTTCAAGGGATAAAAAAAAAACAGCACGGAATAAGAAATGGAATAGATACAATGGGGACCTGCGCTGGTCCTCCATTTTTCCAGCATGACATTGTCTTTGTTATTCAAGTATTTGCATTCTTAGCTTGATACAGCATTTCTCATGGTTAAACAAAAGCCACCGCATTGAAATTGTCGGTTCCAGTGCAATTTTAGCATTTTAAAAATTATAGAGTAATAAAGATGTCGGAGCAATATTTATTCACCAGTTTACTGCAATCACTTCGCAAATTGTTTCATCATCGTTATTTAAAATTTAACCAATCAACACCGAATTTTCTCAAGTGTATACTTGCTTTAGGATAACATGCATCGTGAGGATATTTAGTGACAATTCATAGCAGTACGTTTTACGACTGCAAGAAGATATGATTTGAACAGTTAATTATTATTTTCTCACTCTTCTCACCCCCCCCCCCCCCATTTTTCCCCCTTTTTTTTTTTCCTTTGACGGCTACCCTCACAGCATTTCAAATTCAACATATGCCCTCTGTTGACACATACATTGTGTATTAGTTTAGTTAATTATTCTGCGGAAAAACGACAATTAATGGAGTTGGTATCAACCCCACTACTTTACAATTTTGACCTTAAAAGCATTTTAGGGGGTTGGGCGTCAGGTTCACCTTGTCATTTCATACATGATTTAGGAAATGATTTGAAACCAGCCATTTCGTGCATTTTTTTTAAACGGTCATAACATTTCTGAAAATGCCTTTGCTTCTGGAGATCTGCTATCACATAAATATTTTCAAGGTTGTCTTGTCTAGCGATTACTTTAGGTAGTTTTACAAATACACTTCATGGGAAAACCTTTAAATCGGGGAAGTACCTCATCTTACAAGTGTTTCAATCAGGTCAGTCCTCTTACATAGTCCTCTTACCATGCTGTGTAAAGTGAATATCATTGGCGCGATAATGCTCTTTGTAAGCAAAGGGTGCTCCATGACAATGATGGCATGTATTTTTTTTGTATCAACTCGACTTAATTTTTGAACTATGCTGTAGCATTTCGCCAGGAAAATGTGTACCTGTGCTGAAATATTGTCAAGCAAAAAAACTCTTACATTGATCTGTAGAAGAAGAGTTTCTGTGTATGGTTTTACCTGTTCGGCTTAATTACTTTGTCTGAGGTAGTGATGGCACGGAACAAAATTTGTTGATCTAGTCTTAGAACTAAACCGATACTATCTCGATAAAACTAATTTTGAGGTTGGACCGAATAACCATTTAAATTTTGTTAATTAAAATTAAAAAAAACCTTCGCTGAATGAAGCCTTCAATAGCTGCTCAGCCTACATATGTACAAGCGGGAGTGGATAGATTGACGGTACAAGTAAAGTAAAATAAAATTACAAAAATAGGTTCATATGCAAACTGTAAGGCTGTGCCGGTGCCGATACTGGTACCGGGACCGGCTGCCGGTACCAGTGGTACCGGTATCGGACCGGCACCGGGTTAAGAAGTACCGGGAAAAGTACCGGAATCTGCTTATTTTTTCCAGCATCGGCATTTTCGTACATTAATATTATGACATCTTCTTCCCAACGCTAATAAAAATTAAGCAACTTTAAAATAAATAATCTGCTACGTCTTACTTTGGATTTGCGATCCAAATTAACTTTGCATACCACTAATAATGCCTCCCGTAACGATTAGGCCTAACGGACGGACTCTCTCTGATAAACACAAGCAGCCTTTCTCAAGGTCACGGCAGGACCGCACTTCCAGCTCTCGCGAAAGTGGTTGGGTAAAATACTTTCATTCTCATTCAACATGTCGGAAGATCGCTTTTATTATTACATTAATTGAACAATTATTTTAGTCAAGTTAATTGTATAACAAAAACCAAAAATTATTCGAATTTTGTATCGAAGTGAAATTCTGCTGACAAAAACCGGAAATGAAATGACGCATCGGCGTTGCGTTAGGCCTAACTTAGCATTGTGATGTAGTTTTTCACTCTCGGTTTCGCAGTTTCCCGTGATAGTTAAGACTTCGGCCGTTGTTTAGCTGCAGATTTCTGTAACATCTTTGGCAAAGAAAACGCCTAATGTCACCAAAAACGTCAGGTATTTCGAAATATTTTGTGGTGTGCGACGAAAAAGCAAATGCACACTGCAACTCCGAAGTAGCGCGTGGAGAAAAAGATTCCCATTCGTACGGCGCAAGCAATTTGCGTAACCGTCTAAAACAACTGAATAGATGAAAAAAAGGCAATCTTTGTTTTTGTGTCTAAAAATAAAACAAATTAACTACAGTATGCAAAAGTTTTTTTTTTTTCTGTAGGCACATCTACCACAAAATGTGTAAAAATTATGAAAAAGGAAAATAAAAAAGCTTCATCTCGTAGATTTTTCAACTTTGTTTCCCGAAAACCATTTTTTTTTAAACTTTGCATGGCCTAACGAGCCTGTAATATTTTATATTTGTGTACCCAACAACCTACTTAGTAAATGTACACAGAATGTTTTAAAGCTTCCCAGTGAACATGCACAAAATGTGTAGATTATATTCAGTGTGTTATTAGCGTACAAGATTTTTAGCAGCATAGGACTACAATATTTTATGTATAGTCTATAAAATAGTAAAGTATTTAATACGATATTTTTAAATTGTTTAGCCTAAACTAAGACAGTAAAGTATAGGCCTATTAATTTACAGATAACACTGAAAAAATAATTAAATGATTTCTTTGAGCTATAAGGTGTTCGGCCAATAATTCTTTTGTAAAAGTGTTAGGTAAGGTTTTTTTTACACCATTAAATTCTTGACATATTGACACGTTCTGTATTATTTCTTAAGTTATCTTTCAATATCGGCATGGGCACCGGCATGGCATCGGCATCGGCACAGTATCGGAACATGACCAAAAGTACCGGTACCGGAATCGGAATCGGGTAAACGAGCACCGGTATCGAACCGGTATCGGGAAAAGTGGCACCGGCACAGCCTTAATACAAAGTATTGGAGGTTAGGAGGTCTTGGCCTATTAGCTCCATCATAAGGATCGTAGTTTTGATTTTATGAACGCTCGTGTGATCTCGTTACTCGTTAGGTTTGTAATGGAAAGCCCGGCTGAGTGAAATTTTGCATTAACAAAACGGATAGTCTGCATTAAAGACTGGTCTTGTGAGAATTCAAGATATACTAATCTTAGAAAAGAAAGAAAAGACAATTTTGTTAACCCTCTATTGTGCGATTTATTCTTTATGAAATAATGTACACACTGTAAATCGTGTATTAAAAGCCCAGTTGAAGCTAAAGCCTACCCCCTAAAATGCTGTAAAGTCAAAATCATGAAATAGTGGAGTTAAAGCCCACCCTCAAATTATCTTTTTTCTATGAAAAATTACCTAAAAGTTATATGATGTGAATAAAGACAGTAAGTACTGCTTGCTATGTTTACTGGCCCCTTTCTCCCTTCCTATAGTAATAGTGGACTCTTCCTTTAGCACCTGCACAAGGCCTGGGCATCTCTCACCTAAGCTTCCTCCCTTCACAGCAATTAAAAGGATGTAAAAATTCAGAGATCGTTCAAAAGCTTCGAATTATCTGTAATAGATGTCCAGAAAGGTTAGAAAATTTATAATGCTCGATTTAACCCCCCCCCCCCCCTATTTTTGCCAAATTAACTGCATAAGCCCATGGGCGTTTAATCCACGATTTGCCGTAATTATATTGCAATCGAACTAACGAACTAAACAATATGTCAATACTGTAATTCGTAAGTCAGAAAAAGTGTTATCGGTAATCAACAGAAGTTTTTATCGCATTGTTATCGCTAATCTTGCTCCACCCTCCCCCCAACCTGAGAAATCACAATCATTGCCATAGACTATAGGTGCAGATTCATATTTTTCTCAACTCGCCTATGACAGGTAGAGCAACATTTTTAGTCACCAACTGAGAAACTTTTGTTGCCAAATTAAAAGTTTCTTTTTCTAGGCACTGGAAGCCAGTAGTAACCAATTAAAAAAAAAAACTCATTCAATCTATAAGCGGTCATCTATGAATTTATAAAAGCACGAGTTTCATATAAATATTGGTATTTTCACGGGCCTTGTAGGATCACAGGTTTTGAAAACTTGTTTGAAAGTAAAGAAATCCTCTCTATTCGTAACATCTAACTTCTGAAACCCTTATAAACTTTACCAACAAGAAGTAAAATGTGTCAAGTTCGATTCAGCCCCATGTATCACCCACCATTCCACCGGCCGAATTGGCTACTGGATAAATATTTTAATCGTCAACCTGCCTAATTTACTCGCCAACTGGCTAGTGGCCGGTGCATTTCTGCAACCACACCATAGACTGAATTATGTTGCACATAGTTAGTTAATCCTTGTTGCTTGTAAATGTTTTTGACCGAAGCAGCTTCAGCGACTACAAGGCCAGACACCATTTCATCAGATAAAGGAACAGGCAAGTACTTTAATGGAATCCAATGTTACTCTACTACACCTTGATACTTACTTATTAGGTAGTGTTCGCTCCATTCTTATAAATTCAGTAGCGTAGCAAGAAACTGTTATTTTGGCAGACACACCTGTTCAATGCTGACTGATTAAATCCGAATTAAAACTTTGTTCATGTTCCGTGGGATTTGTGCTCTGAGCGAGTTTTAAATTGTCTTTTCAAGTTATCTTTTTGCTTGCTTATTTCTTGCTCTTTGCTCTGTTTGGTACAAATGTTTAACTTCCACCTCTTCTTTTTTACTATTGTTATTTGATAAGAATCAGTCGCCAGAGGACACTTTATCTAACTTTGCCCGTGGCTATGAAGATTATCTGCAGTGTCCACTTCAGGTATGATATTATACATGTTTATTCACGCCCCTCGGTTAATTGAACTAAGAAAAATTGAACCTTAGCTGTAATAATATAGTCTGAAAAATTGTATTTACTTCTGCATAGAAATGGCGCATTTAATTTAGCTCTATTCTAGTGTTTAGAGATTAACGAGATACCATTACTTAGTGCAATCTTCAGGCAATAGTTTTCTGCTTATTAGTCGATTTCCGCTTTTTGTAGCAACATTTTCCTTCTATTTATCTTTTTTTTTTATAAGCTAAGTAAGTGGCTTAAGATGTTGCATATTTCTTGGACTTGTTGTCCGTATTGGTTCAAATATCTTTCCATCCCCAGCATTTTTCTGTACCTTTGTTTACCGTACATAACTGTTACTTAGTAAATGCCCGATCTGTATTAAATGTCGTCTAACCCCTTGCATGCTTGAGTTTCTAACTGTCTTGTCTGAAATATTGAATTAGAGTCCGGCCACTGAAAGAATGACTCGGCGTTCGTCGAATATCGCCCATGTTTGCCAGTACGATAGGTGCAACTTGCCGACAGCGAGTTCAATCGAGCCCAGACATGGCGCCGGCGTCGAATTCGGCTTCGTTAGGGAAGCGCGGTAAAACAGTTAAGTTCGGGAGATAGTTTAAAATGTCGTAAAGTATTTCGAATCTAGGGTGAGTGAATGTGGAGTGTTTAGAACAAACACACAAGCCAGAAAGTGTGAAATGGCTGCTGCTGTGTCGTGAGATTTTCCTATACGGCTCCTGCAAGGTGCGTAGTCCTATAAGCTTTTCCGGGCAAGTTATGTACAGACGCCGGAAAAAAAACGGCCGCGTCTATCACCCATTTTGCAGCCCAGTTTTTTGGACACGTCAATAATAAGACGTATTATTGTACACATACATGAAAGCAGTGATTTGGGAGTGGGGACCGCAGCCTAGTTTGCCATTTTTTATGGTTGTAATCGGTGTTAGCAGCAATTAACGTAAGCGGCGGCTCCAAATTGGTACGGCTGTGAGAGGGAAAACGATGCGCCGATGCTTTGTTTCGTGCTAGGATTCAAAACGTTTGTCAACAGAGCAAATCCATGAAAGAAGATTAATGCAACACTAAAGGCTTAACGTCTGGATACGGGAAATCTTACGAAATGATCGGGAGTGGACAAAAGATGATGTTGATTTGCAACTACACTTTGTACCGGTTACGTGTGTAAATAAACGAGCGGTCGCATTGAAATGCATGCTTATCTGACAACTATCACTCAATGTTTTACTGTGACCACGTTTTTTTTCTCGTTAATCCAGGATTTACACACGCTTCAAGGTCACACGTGTGAATTTATTGTAAACTATATTCGTATCACCAAACAGTCGAAATCACGAGACTGCTATCGATTTAACAGTTACCGTACGTAGTCCAACAGTTTTTCGTGATAGTGTTTTTTTTTAGACACGTGGAACTAAAGTCGTATTTATTCTTAATTCGTCTTAGGTTACTTAATTTTTTTGAATTAAATAAATTAAAAGTATTTAATTCAATAGTTCAAAATTATTTTGTTTGTTTGGCTTTTGGGCAGTTGAATTTGGATGGCTTGCCTGCGTTACTTGTTGCCTAGCAACCACAAGAGGAGGATGATCGATGCGTAAAGAGCGACGTTGAAGTACAAACCTTGTTTTTAAATCGGTTTTACTGTAAAAGTACTTCTACTGGAGCCAACATTTTCTCACTTCACTGTGTTATGAGAGAACCATACATTATCTTTCTTCATTGCTGAAATTACCTTATGTGCAACAACGTCTCGAAACGAGACCGTGTCGCATCATTCCCATTGAATTCAAAGCACGGGCCAGCTCGATTGGATCATATCCGCAGCTGTCTCGCGCGACAGGAACTCCCTGGACCAAGCTCGTTATATAGCGCTGCCAAACCATACAAAATATACTGTACCTTGGTAATGGGTAATGAATGGCCAACAGTGCACCTTGCACGCACCTCAACCATTCGAGCGAGGCCACGACTTAAACAATCGATGATAACATCAAGTCATTCTGTTAGTGGCCCGATTATAAATATCTAGAAATAAGAAACATATTACTACTTGTTTTCACAGGTACTTTCATTTGGCTCGTTTTTTTTTTTTTTCAAGTGAAATGCCTTTAAAGTAGCTTACATGTTATGGTGCTAATTCGTATCAAGAATCTTACCTTTTCTTTTGGACTGCAGTTGGGCAGCATTTTGTTTTTCTCAGGGCTAACAAAACCGTATGGTGATTTACTTTGAAATTTGCATTACTGGTAAAACGAAGCAAAAATTGAGGCTTCTGACTTGCTCGTAAAAAAATCTTATGACTTGTCACTCACTTGAAATAAGGGAATGAAATACTGTTTTTTTTTCATAACTGAACTGGCCTTCATATACCATTTTTAGTTTTACTTTAATTAGCTGGTAGTTTTCGACCTGACGTGAGGAAAGAAAGCTGTTTATTTAAAATGATGATGTTACTGTCGACACATTTGAGTCACCCGTCATTGACAGCGCGGGCGCAGGTTAAACTTGGTGTATCGCACCAGCTAAACCTTGTCTAAGATGAGAAATTCTTGGGGCTTGTTCTGTTTGAAGAGTATCCATGCCCGAGAATTTTTTGTTACCAGTGGGCAAAGGGTTACGCAGCATCCTTCCTTCCAATTGATTGTTAGCAAGGAATGCGTGTTAGCAATGGTATAGCATTCTGTGGTATGTTAATTTGTTGATCAACTTTCCATTTTTCAGTTCGTGGATTGCAAAGAAAAATAGCGAGATTTACATTCATACTGTTTGAATTAATGTAAATCCAGTTATTTTTCTTGGAAGGTTGTACTGGCAAATCAGCACCCAAAGCCGTTTTAGCGTAAAGTACTACAGAGGGTAATTCTGGTGTCGACTACTTTTGTTTATCTTGCTTCTTGAGCCTTTTGATTGCTCTAAATTTGAGAAGAAAGCTGAATTTGGTACAGAATATTTTGTGCGAATTTTAACCAAAATTCTGCGTTTTGATTCCCACCACCAGAATGTGTAGCATATTTTAAGTTCAACCTAGTTGCCGCCTATTAATTAGTGTTTTAGTTCACTAAAAAGTCATCGGTTTGTCACCTCAAAAGGAGATAATACAATACAAAGTGTTTAGCTGGCTGGACGCTGTTGAAGTCTCAATATTGGTGGGGGAAAACTGAACGAAAAGGGAATACAGTATATCTTATTTAAAATTTTTTAAATGCTGCAGGTAAGCCACCCAAAAAAAATTGTTTAGTTTACGGACGTGGTTGCAAATTGAATCACCAGGCAACCAGACATTTTATTTTATTTAACTAACCACATTTCTTTGACACATATCTAGCTCGAACCTGAAAGAGTACGTAGTCAGCCTAAAAAAGTTCAATTTTTTGCTAATGTGCTATTAAGGTCTTCTTGCATTAAAAATATTTTAGTTTTTGCAGAATAACTTCTTACTGGTTTGAGCTAGAGGTTTAAAATTAGCACCATTGAAAAGCTGGTTTCGAGCTGGTTAAAATGGTGTACTGGAATGTCCAAAACAGTCAAAATTTTGTGAAAATATCATTTTTAGCGAGTGGGCCAAGATTGAGATAAAAAATGTTGACCCGCGATAATTTAAGGCACCCGCGTGCGCCTGTAAACCAAACAATTAACTTTGCTTGGCCTAAATCCGAGACTTTGGCAGAATTCCGAATTATTGTCCTTAAAATTTTCATTCATAAAGGAAATGGGCAGAGCTCGATAAGTACACAGTGAGAGCATTCTTATTTAGTTTGGCAATGATGTACGGCTGGTTTGTTGACAATTCTAGTTTCATTGGTTGTTTTTCTTTATACGTACCAATTGCAGCTCTGGTTTTTAATTTTCAGGTTTGTTCAAAGTAATTAATTTAAAAACGTAAAATTCAAATACTTTAATAAATAGTTAGTTTGGAGCCATGTACGTTTCATCTTTCACTGTCAGAAACTTCTTGGAACCTTCTGCCAAATGGAGGTTTGTAATACATAACCTCTCCACGTTTGTTTGGCGTCCCAAATAGTACTTTAAACTTGGTCAGCAACTGTTCCTACTTAAGTCCCGATACTGACTTTTTAAGTGTTGGACGAAATCTATAAGTGTGCATATTTACTTTTTACAGGAGTCGCCTACCGGTTTTGTTGCTTAAAATCAGACGATTGCTTTACATAAAGTTGTTGTAACATGTAAAGTAATAAGGCCAAGTAAAATAAAATACATGTTTCTCAGGCAAAATATTTAACTAAAAAGACGAGTTACATTGATTTATTTTTTTACTGAAATTTTTAGGTGGGATGTGCATATTGTTTTTTTGACCACAAAAAATGTCCAACAGGTCATCAACACAAGGAACAAAATTTAAGTTGAATTATTTTTAACTTGATTGGTTTACCCTCGGCCAGTCAAGACCTGTTGATATTTTATGGCCATTAGTCCAAAATCCCCATTCTATAATCTGGACATCACAGTTACCATCCAAATTACCATTCTGGACTTGACGGTGTGCACTGAGTATTATCTATTTTTTTGTCGAAAGCCGGGGGGAAATCCTAAATGCGAATAAATTTTTTTAGGGTGCGGCAATGCCTGAGAAACATTTCTTTAGGTGGCTAAGCGACTGACAGGTTTTTTAAAATTGGTTTCGTTCTTTTTTACTTTGTTCATTTTCTTTTATTTTGGTTTCGTTATGTTTCAAATTGCTTTAGTTACGTTGCAATTTGGTTTCATTTCTTTTCATTTTGCTTTCGTTTCTTTTGACTTTGCTTTAGTTGAGGTGATTTTACTAATCTGATAGTTGAAGCAAATTAAACGAAGAATACTAAATGTAATTTACAGTAAATAAATTAAGATGAAGGTTTAAAAACGTATAAATTAATGATTTACTGTATACAGTAATACCCGTAATATCCAATGGCTACTGCTAAAATTAAGTTGAACGACACATTTAAAAAGCAATTTGGTGGGAATCATCACTGCATGTTCTCTCGGTAATATGATTAATCATCACTTAATGTATTTTTCTTTTATTTATTTGTAATAATTCAATTACAAATAAATAAAAAGTTACGACGCTCTAAGAAACAACTGAAAACGAAACTTAAAAGGCCCGGTACTGTGGTACAGGGAAGCTTCATTCCAGCCGTGACGTAGGGTAGGTAACGGGAAAATACGGGGCCGCACACAAATTACATCACACAAGTTTCGCCCTTTTTAAGTTACCTCCTTTCAGTCACACTATTCAGAACCTTTGCAACCGCAACCCGTGGAAAATATCGTCGACCCCCGCCCGCCTCCCTCCTCCAATTTCCTTGCTGCAGGAGGGAAGCAATGCGGGAAAATTATAAATCTAGTAGTTAAATAGTAAGATTTTGCACTAAAATTATTGAAGACCGTTCCTGTAAAGTCAGTACCCCAAAATGAAACTTGTTAAGAATTCCCGCCAAGCTTTTCGGCCGTGTGAAGCCGTAATATCAAAAGCCAAGCTCTTTCGCCAAACTAATCCCACCGACTAAGACTTCAAACGTTAAATGAAATAATTTAAAATTGCGCTGTAAGCAATTTTCATAAATTTCATTTAACCTTTGAACTATTACTCGGTGGGATTAGCTTGGCGTTTGATATCACGACTTCACACGGCCGAAAATCTTGGCGGGAATCCTTAACAAGTTTTGTTTTGGGGTATTGACTTTACAGGAACGGTCTTCAGTAACTTTAGAGCAAAATCTTACTATTTAACTACTAGATGTATAATTTTCCTGCATTGCTTCCCTCCTGCAGTAAGGAAATTGGAGGAGGGGGCGGTGGGAGGCCGACGATATATTCCGCGGGTCGCGGTTGTGAATAATGTGACTGAAGGGAGGTGACTTACAAAGGGCGAAATTTGAGTGGTGTAATTTGTGTGTGGCCCCATATTTTCCTGTTACCTACCGTACATCGTGGCTGGAATGAAGCTTCCCTGTACGACAGTACCGGGCCTTTAGTTTCTTTTTCAGTTGTTTTCTTGGAGCGTCGTAACAGAAATTCTTGAATTATTACAAATAAATAAAAGAAAAATAAATTAAGTGCTGTGGTCGGAACATATTACCGACAGAAAATGCAGTGATGATTCTCACCACATTGCTTTTTAAATATGACGTTCAACTTAATTTTAGCAGTAGCCATTGGATATTACTGGTATTACCAAGAATTTATAGGGTTTGGGAGGAGAATTTGTAACTCCCAAAAGTCGCTATTGAAACACGTTCTATTCGTCCCTATTAGTTCAGTCTGAGTTTTCAGAGGGCGCCACGTGGTCCATCTGGTAATTTTTGCTCATTTTTCAACCCAAATCTAAAAGTAAACTAAATTACAACTAAGCTAGGCTAAATTATTACTAAATACAAGCTAGTTTAATTTTAGGGTAAAAACTGAGTAGAAACTCCCACATGAAACACATGGCGCCCTCTATAAACTAAGACTGAACTAATACGAATGTATCTACGACGTTTCAGTATGGGGTCTCAGTCACAAATTCTCCTCCCCAACCCTATAAATTCTTGGTATTACTGTATACAATAAATCATTAATTTATACGTTTTTAAACCTACATCTTAATTTATTTACTGTAAATTACATTTAGTATTCTCCGTTTAATTAGCTTCAATTATCAGATTGTACCTCTCAACTAAAGCAAAGTGAAAAGAAACGAAACCAAATTGCAAAGAAACTAAAGCAATTTGAAACATAACTAAACCAAAATGAAAGCAAAGTAAAAAAGAAAGAAACCAATTTAAAAAACCTGTAAATCTTACATTTTCAGTGAGCGTTGTAATTTTCCCAAGCTAATAGCCTAATGCTGCAAATACGTAAAGTTTATGGTGAATGGTTACCGAGTTGAAATCTTTCCAACGTGGCACCACCTACTGCGCCATACTTTAATGCTTGGTTACTGACGACTTTCTTTTGTTAATTTCCGTAGACTTTTAAATCATGTTTCTGTCTTGTTGTACTGTACTTATTTTCTGGTTGGAAGATTCATGATGGTTGGTAGGTGGCGTTGCGATGAGAAGTGAATGTTATCATTCTCAAGTTACGATCTTCCCTCTTTTTAAAGTATTGTGTGCCCGACTGGATGATTCAATCAGGTGTATGCAAAAAAGAGATAAAAGTTAAACAATTACAGCAAACGAGAAATACAGAACAGAAGTCTGGGCGAATAAACTATTTAAAATTTGTACAAGCACAAATCCCTCGGACTTGAACAAAGTGTTCTTCAGTGTTCAAAGTAGTAGGTCTGTGTTGAACATGAACAATGGTGTTGCTCATAACGTTACTTGCTGCGTACAGTAGGACCGGTATTGTCTTGTGTTATGCTTTGTTTTGGAATTGCATTTGCTTAGCAAGATTTAGACGAAACCGAAATAAGTCGGAGGATATGTAAATTGCCTATCACTGAACGTTGGTAAAATTTGAATTCTCATATTAATTTGTTTTGGCTGTGATCCACAAATTACAGCCCTAAAATGTTACTGTTGAAAGTTTCACCAAATTTGGTCAGGGAAACCCCAAACAAGTCTATGAATCCAAAACAAAAACTTTGTATGAACCTTACATAGGTTGTCAGATGTGGTTAGTTAGCATAACTTGATTGCGACCACGGTTTTCTTTCTGATTTTGTTGGCATTTGTTTTTATGGGAGGGACTCTTAGATGAGAGATAAAAATAGAATTTCTTCTAACATACTTACTCTTAACCAGCCTGTCTAATGTTATTTCCAAGCTGTGTGGCCATTGATACCACCATTTTGAAGTTCTGGCTGTTACTGTGATGGTAGTCCTAGCATCAGAAGAGTTCGTCCACCTGGCCAAAAGGGTTTAATGGTGCCAGTGTTTTGCCAATAAATCTAGGCAATGCTTTTTATTTGTTTTGAAAGAGATGTGAAAGCCTCACTTTATTTTCTAATGAATTAATGGCTTCATTTATTGATTATTTATTAGTTGTAATTTAAAATTAAATGTGAGGGGGGGTTATTGTGGTAGGAATTACAAAATTTTAGTAATGTTGGAGAACTGAGTATGTCGTTAAACTGTACTCGATATTTTTAACAGTGCTGCCAATGGATGAGCAATGTTGTATAGGTCGACCCATTCTTGGGTGCTGTCATTAATTACTTAGTCTCTTGTATTGAATTGCTGTGGAACTTTGCTATTTTTATACGCCCTTTTTTTTATTTGGATACTGATCACAAACCAAGGTTTTGTTTTGCGGTTCTTTCTCATTTAGGCTTCGCGGATGTATAACACATTCATTTAGGAGACAAGACCTTTTTAGTTTATTTAATGGCGAAATTCAAATTCTACAACCAGCATAATTTGAAAAGGAGCAAAACACTACAGCAAAAAGACGAACGAAATGGATTGTTGCACTTTTCTGATGGAAAACAGTACAAATGTTTGTCCTCGTCCACCTTCATCAGAAGGGGGGGAAAATTGAAGTACATTGGGGCAAATGCATCGCCTGCTCCAGACGCATGTTCATGAACACTAGAATGGTGTGGCTAAAGGACACACCCTGAATGGGATTACTGAACATGTTAAAGGCCACCGCACACGTCATTGGATGGAAACAGACGACCATTGTCCTGCACTGCAACTCCTTTAACGATGTCCATCTTCGGGGACTTGAATTATTAGCCAATAGGCTCTTTCAAAGCAGCACATCCAGTAATGAATATCACCAGCCTTTCATACGCACATGTTGAACTTCTGGTGTGATTGAGCTTGTGTGTAGACCAAACCGACGGTGGAGTGCTAACTAGCTTCTGGTGTAAAGATCAGTGATGGTATACTCAGCTAAGCTGTGAATTCAAAAAAACCATAGTGATGTGATCTTTTATCTTTTTACATCTTTTTACTGCCAAGTTTTTCCTTCTTATGAAGGTGGACGGGGACAGACATTTATACTGTTTTCACCAAAAATGTAAACAACCTATTTCGTTCTTCTTGTGGTGTAGTGTTTTGCGCCTTTTTAAAATTATGTTGTTCGTTCGCCACAGTAGTCATCAGTTGCCGGTATTTTCAGGCAGTCTATAATACTGTTGGTAACCCAGCATACACAGTATGGAAATAAAAACTACACTGCTATGTGCAACCACCAATTTGTACGGCACAAAACAAACAACCTATAATGGTCATTGGGTATGTTGAAAACTGTAGACGTCACTGAATTGCAATTTTACTCAAATTCGTAAATCTATCTAGTTTTAGTTGTCAGAATGAAAACTAGTAGGTTCCGACCAAGCAGATATGGACAACAAATACATTCACTCTAAATGAACAGAAAGAAAAACCAGCACTTTCATTATCCATTGGCAATATCCTCTTGTAAATCGGAAACTTTATGTTCATGGCTACATTAACTCCTTTCCCCCTCTACCCCCAAGTACGTATACAGAGGGGGTCTTGTCTTTTTGAGGGCATAAGTCATTTGCTGGATTCGAACTAGTGTCCTCGTGGTCGACAGTCCAGAATCTTGGTGAGTCGGCTATGCTTTGCTCATGTGCCCAGGGAACCTCAACGCGTGTCTCGTGTCTCAACTTAGCCTTGCCATATATCCTTTCTGTTGACTTTAGATAGGTTTCCTTTTATCGCTAGCACATTCGTTCTGGGGGAGTCATCGGGTTAAGTTAAACCAATTAAACACCAAATTTTACATAATAAAAAAGTTAAACGAACTCTTTGCTTGTACGTGGGATCTTTGCTCCAAGCCTTGTTATATCGTCTTTTAATGTATTTCTTGTTACCTGCTGCAAATGTTTAATTTTATCTCTTTTTGTCACTACTGTTGTTTGATAAGTCTCAGTCTGCGGTGGATGCCGAAGTTTCGCAAACCTTTGACGATTACCTCCAGTGTCCACTTCAGGTAATTTTTTGTAGAGTTGGTTAGAAAATGCCTTTGTTTATATTATGTTCAAGTATTAAAGGTTTAACTCACTCAACTGGTTTTGCACGTCGGCGAATTTTCGATCCTTTCCGCGGATCTTCTTCAGGCCAAATTAAAGTTATATACACTATTTACACATATTCATGACGAATTTCCGGAGCACTACATCCTGTCCTTCTTCTTTGCTCGTGGTGGTTGGTGGTGGCCGTTCTGCGAGTTTTAATTTAATTGTTTTATGGCCCCTGTTGGGATTGGGTCGGCTTGGGTTTGCTTCAGTGCTGGGATGGGTTTTCGTTGTAGGTGGTGGGAACCAGTGCATTTACGTTTCTGAAGGCCCCTTTGGTGAGATTGTAGGGGGTTGGTTTTTGGAGATCTATGGCGTTGGATTCTATGGCTAGTCTGGGGTAGAGCTTCTTCTCTTTAAAAAGGATTTCAGTGTTCTGGAAGTCAGGAAGGTGGCCTGTGTCGACGAAATGTACTGCTAACCCATCATTTAGGTCGAATTGTTGAACAGCTGATTTGTGCTCTGCATTTCGGGTTTTGATCATGCGTTTGGTGTGGCCTACGTAGGTGGTGGGGCACTGTAGGCATGGAATGCGGTACACAACATTGGTTTGAAGGGTGGGGTGGATGGGTGGTGGTTTTGGTCGAAATAGTGTTTTGATGTTGGGGGAAGTGGAGAACCTTGTGCGGATGTTGGCTTCTTCAAGGATGCGACGGATGGGTTCGGAGATGGATTGCAGGTAAGGGATGGTGACTGTTTTAACTGGTAGTTTAGTATTTTCTTTTTCTTTCGAGTTTTCTCTAGAGGCGGGTGGGAAATGTATTGGGTAGTGGTTGAGTCGGAATTTTTCTCTTACTTGGGAGGTTGCTGAGTGGAGGGTGGTAGGGTCCATGGATCGGGTGTTGGCGAGTTTCATTTCGTTGTTGTATAAAACCTTTTTGATGGACATGGGATGGTGGGAGGAGAAATCGATGGTGTGGTTAGTTTGGGTTGGTTTCATGAAGGGTTGAAAACTGATGTTGTCGTCGTTTCGTTCAAGTAGTAGGTCGAGAAATGGAAGTTGATGATGTTCGTTTTCGAGCTCTACGGTGAATTGGATGTTGGGGTAACTGCTATTGAGGGCTT
This sequence comes from Lithobius niger, assembly GCA_023313725.1. Lineage (NCBI taxonomy): Eukaryota > Metazoa > Arthropoda > Chilopoda > Lithobiomorpha > Lithobiidae > Lithobius > Lithobius niger. The sequence continues at coordinate 22,788 of JAHWFP010116672.1, read as the reverse complement.
TTAGCACTTTCGGGATGGCATCTGCTTTAATGATGGTTAAGATGTCGTCGACAAATCTGAACCAGTCATGGATGACTTCACTGAAGGCTGCGATGGTCATTTCATCATACTTTTGGAGCATGATTTCTGCGAGAATGCCGGAGATGCGGTATCCCATGGGGCCTCCTTCAATTTGCTGATAAAACGCTTCATTGTGTTTTACGTAAGTAGTTTGGAGCAGCAGTTTGAGCAGTTTAAAAATTTTAACTGAGTTTAGTTTGGTATCTCCTGGATCAATTTCGGTAGCCTCGAGGAGTTGGAAAACGTGGTCGCATGTGGTTTCTCTGGGTAGGCTAGGGAAAAGGTTGACAACATCGAAAGATGCTAGAACGTATCCTTCGGGGATTACCATGTCTTTTAAATTGTAAATAAGTTCTTCTGTACCTTCAATGGTATATTTTCCCGTGATCAGGGGTTTTAGTAGCTGGCTGAGGAAAATGTCAAGTTTTTGGCCTGGGCCATTTAAAGCGGACGTGATGGGACGGAGTGGGAAGCCATTTTTGTGTATTTTAAACTCGAAAGAAAAAGAAAATACTAAACTACCAGTTAAAACAGTCACCATCCCTTACCTGCAATCCATCTCCGAACCCATCCGTCGCATCCTTGAAGAAGCCAACATCCGCATAAGGTTCTCCACACCCCCAACATCAAAACACTACTTCGACCAAGACCACCACCCATCCACCCCACCCTTCAAACCAATGTTGTGTACCGCATTCCATGCCTACAGTGCCCCACCACCTACGTAGGCCACACCAAAGGCATGATCAAAACCCGAAATGCAGAGCACAAATCAGCTGTTCAACAATTCGACCTAAATGATGGGGTAGCAGTACATTTCATCGACACAGGCCACCTTCCCGACTTCCAGAACACTGAAATCCTTTTTAAAGAGAAGAAGCTCTACCCCAGACTAGCCCTAGAATCCATTGCCATAGATCTCCAAAAACCAACCCCCTGCAATCTCACCAAAGTCGCCTTCAGAAACGTAAATGCACTCGTTCCCCACCACCTACAACGAAAACCCATCCCAGCACTGAAGCAAACCCAAGCCGACCCAATCCCAACAGGGGCCATAAAACAATCAAATTCAAACTCGCAGAACGGCCACCACCAACCACCACGAGCAAAGAAGAAGGACGGGATGTAGTGCTCCGGAAATTCGTCATGAATATGTGTAAATAGTGTATATAACTTTAATTTGGCCTGAAGAAGATCCGCGGAAAGGATCGAAAATTCGCCGACGTGCAAAACCAGTTGAGCGAGTTAAACCTTTAATACTTGAACATTATGCTTACGAAACCTCAACGTAAAATGCCCATTTTATATTATGTCATAAAAATATTGAGCAAAGGCTGTGGTACAACAAATAAATAAGAGGCAAGTCTTTTTTTTCTGTAGCCCATTGGGCTGAATTAAATAACTAGCCTGCGTAACGATTCAAACACTCTACCAGTGGTTGGAGGGAGGGTGTATCTAAAATCTGAGGGTGTTAAGGGTGTATTGCTAATTTATAACACTGTCGCTTAATTACTGCTGAACTGGTACTGAATAGCTTGAAGTCGGACAGAAGTGAATCGCTTGAGTGTTAAGTCGGCCGGTACTGAATTGCTTTAGCGTTAAATCGGCCAATACTGAATCACTTGAGCGTTAAGTCAGCTGGTACTGAATCGCCGAAATGTTAAGTCAGCTTGTACTGAATCGTTCGAGTGTAAATTCGACATCAAGCTGATTCAGCGCGTAATGAATTGAGCAAATGCACGACATAGATTATGGCAACAAATTTGTTTTGCTAAGAACACCATCTCCCATTTTTTCGGTCATGACTTTCTCTGTCGTCAAAAGATTTCTTTCAAGCCACTTCTTATATAGATCAAACTTGGTGTATCGTTAAGCACATTGATCTGGATAGTACTGAATTTCAGCCTTTTCTGAATACAGGATCATGGAATTGCAGTACATTGCATGCTAATCCGTGACCAGTACCGCTAACAGCACAGGCAAGAGCTAACTGTTGGATTTTTATTTGGAGTACAGTTTTGATTGCGAAATAACTTTAGATTACAAAACACAGGCAAACTGTGTCTCAAAATTTACTTTGAAAGTAGTACTTGAATGATTACTGTAGCACATCATGACACATAAATAAAACTTCAGTTAGGTTTAGAGGACATTTTGAGGGCGCTAAAGTATAAAATCAGTTATGCATAATTTTTTCTTCAACTGGATCTCGCTGGATAGGCAATTTAGCTGCTGTCATCTTGCGCTTGTATTCGATTTGTGTGTAACGAAATGACATCACACCGTCCCCCTGTTATTGTACGAGATAAGCATCATACGTTGGAAGCATCACACATTCACCTCAGTGAATTATACGATGAATGCATGTGTTCCTAATTTTACTTTCCTGGTGATTGACAATTAAAACCTGGGCAACCTAGCCTCATCTGGCGGGGACCTACCATTGTTTCATTTAGGAATGGCGTGAAGTTTTGGTGTCAGTAGCCATGCGTAATGTGTAAGGAAGCCAATATTTCTTTTGGCTCTGGCATCAGGGACATGTTTCAGTGACCTCTAGGCCTTGTCAATGGAATAATGTAGTTTGATTATTCATTTGCTATGCCATGCTGCATTCAGAGAGAAGACTTGGCATTTGCGTGAATAGTTGTAATTACAAGTTTCATTCTAGCTTCTCCCATTGGCAGATGACTAGACGGAAATGGAACAGCCCAGTCATGGTTTAGATGTACTACTGAAACACTGCCAACGTTTGTGATGTCTTCAGCCAGGAGCCCTTCTGACCTGTCACGTCGGGTATGGCATCCGCTTTGATTTGTGCTGTCACGTTCCACATAAGTTCAGATGACGGCTTTCCAAGTAACTCAGTGTGTTTTTACATGCCACTCATGATAAGTTAGCTCCTTGGTCTGCAAAAAAACCTTGTTCTATTGACTGCTGTAATGCACCCTGACTTAATTCTTCAAGCTGCCTCCCAGCGATAGAATTTCTCAGCTGCTCTGTTCACTGCTTAGTTGCAGAAAATGTCAGTGTATGTGGTCAGATGCTACTTCCTGTGCCACACCAACGATCCCTTTCTGATGGGTGTACTTTGAACTGGATCAAGTTAACCATTGCTTAGAAATCTATTGGTAATGCTACTTGGATCCCATAACCGAGTAGGGACAATGCCTAGATAAAATGTTCAACTTACACTCAAGTAAAAAGTCCACGTTTCACGGCTTAATACTGGCAAATTTTCAACTGCATTACTTAAAACTGGCGAATTTTCAACTGCTTTTACATCAGTTGAAAATTTGCCAGTTTTAAGTATTGAAATGTGGTTGGGTGTAAGTTGATCATTTTATCATGTACAACAATTATCGGTTTTTGCACAATACCTAGAAATCTTTCTATGGGAATTAAATACAAATATGTTGGTATTTTTAAGTTCATATCACGACTTACTTGGATACACGATATTCCAATGGCTTGGCAACAATGTGGTTGCCACCTTGCTCTAGAATCGAGGATTACACAGAATTTATAGTTTTAAGTGCAAGTTACAGAGTGATAGAAAGCGCAGAGAATGATGCTACTTAACTAATTATTTTGGTGAGTATTTCACTGATGAAAACAGTTTTCCTGAGAAAATTCATGCATTTTCTCTAAACGTTACATTGGCAGCAAATCCCAATGTGGGCCAAGTTCATCCTGTTTAAAAGAGGGTGTACAATTCTGTGAAACTCCTTACTTTTGCTGATCTGGCTTTACTGTCGTTGTACTGTTTGTGTTTTTTAATAATTTTTGTAACAATTTTCAGCCGTTGATGGATAATTTAGAATCCCAAACGTACGAAATCTTCGAGAAGGATCCGGTGAAATACTCAGAATACCAAAGGGTAAGTTAAATGCCATAATGTAGCAGTATGAATGGGTCAGTTAAAATGTTCGTGTTATGGTGATCACGCCTGCTACCATGAAGAAGCGAATCTGATTGGTAACTGGGAAGAGCACCACGGCTCCCTGCCATATTGCTGGTCAGGGTAGCAAATGAAACTAACACTTAATGTTTCTGACCATTGTCTCTACCTTCCATGATCACAGGTTTCCCATTAAAATTCCCATGTTCGCTTTATTCTATGACATCGAGTAAATTAAAACTTATCGCTGTTCATCTTACGGAAGCGTTTGTTTGTTTGTTTCCAATTACGTAAGGCTCAAAGAAATTAAGTTTTAAACCCTCTTGAACTAAAAAAAAGTTTGAATTTTGCAGCTTGGTTACTGGTTCAGGGTTCGCACAAGGTGCTTGAAGTCCTTGAAAGTGCTTAAATTTAAGGAAAAGTTCAAGATATTGAATTCCTTGAAATTGTTCGCTGCGTTCTTGAAAGTCTTTGAATTTGTTTGAATTTTTATTTCTTAATTTAAAATTTCTCTTGCTGTGAGCCAGGTAAAGACAAACTTACAATTTGTTTTAAATAACTTACATGTTTCGGAAACTGTTGTTAAGCTTAGTATCTTTTAAATTTTGATTCTCCAAGCATTTTCAGTTGTTTACTAGGCTATTGAAACGATTATAGAACAACACAAAACAAAACTTTTCTTCCCACTCGGAAGAATTTTACCATGGCATTTTTTCCCTCGTCTTTTTTTCTCACGGATTTTTATTTCCATCGGCCTTTTTACCGCGACTTTTTTTCTTCGCACTTGTTTTGTGAGATATTGTCAAGTTTGCTGATAATAAAGATCCTTGAATAAAATTTATTAGATTTGGATAAGTCCTTGGAAAATCATACAAGTTTTCGATAAAAGTCCTTGAATTTTTTTTGTGCGATCTTGTGCGAAACCTGCTGGTTAGTTATGTTGAAAGAGACATTTTTAAAGTTATTTTATTGAATCCAGTTGTAGCCACCATTTCAGTAATACCAAATTGAAATTTGGTTTATTAGTATTGCGGCGTACGTATTGTTAATTAGGCCAAATCCTTCTTCTGCTTAATTTTTCCATTCTAAACAAGGTGTGCAAGAGTTCAACGAAATTAGGTAGCCAGTTTGTTAAAGGCCGTACTTGAGACCTGCCAAGCCAAGGTCCCACAATTATCTCCTCCATCATTTGGTATTTTTTAATGGCCATTCCTAATTAGACCATTGACTTTTATGTTTGGTGAATGATTAAAAACTTGCACCCAATTTGTTGAACATTTTTATTCCTTAACATTTCTTATTCAGCTGAGGTGCTTCATCATGAGATTTTAGAAGTGAACATGACTGTATGATTGGTGAGAATGAAATGAATATGTCGCTATTGGAAGAGAAACGGTGTGAGGTGACAGTGCTAGAAGTGGTGAAGGTGGAAGGTTTTTGGTGATGCTGACGTGTGCTGCCCGTTTAAGCTTAATGGTGCTGTGTTTACGGGCGAAAGTGGTATTTTTCAGTCCATAAAAGGTTTGTTGCGACTTAAGACAGGAAACTTAAGTTTCAAATAAGGCAGTTGTATTAATTAATGAGTCCATACTTACTCCTTAAATTATGCAATTGAACAATTCGATGCTACAACTCACTCGCCATGCGTTGGTACATACCTCGTGTAAATAGTATACCTCTTAAATTAATACCTCTAACCAACACCAAGCAATGCAGAAAAAGATGAAAATTGTTTTAACAGTGACAATTCATTAACTAAAATGCTGAAAAAGTTGCAACCCTGAATTTCGAAGAAGGTTGAATTGATTAGCCGTATGTACCCCTTTCATGTAATACAATTAGCTGTTGAACAGTTTGATATTACAACTCCTTCGCCACGCACATCGTAAATATCTCGTTGAAATACCGTGTAAATTACCTTAGTAAATTAATGAACTTCAACCCTGAATCGGTGGTTAGGCATATCATGAACGAACTGAGGCCAAGCCACTCTGCGTTGTTTTTTTTTTTAACAAAAATCTGAGCGATGTTCTGTGCTTTCATTTTTTGTTTATCGCTGCAAGAAGGCATACTTCTGCCGATTTGGAGCACTGCAACAGTCATACCAAATTTTCAGAAGTATGATGCGGCCGACCTGGAAACTACCACCCAATTGATCTTATGTCTGTGCCATGTTGAATCATGAAATCTATTGTTCGTGAACGAATGTTGGCGTTGATTGACTCTGGAAGCCTAATAAATGATGACCAATTTGGATTTTTTCCTGGTTGTCAAGCACTTCGCAACTGTTGTGCCTCCTCGATCAATGGACATGTCCATTGTATGTCGGCATACCTACTGATGTCATATACTTTGACTTTATGTAGTCATTTGAGTCGGTTGTTCTTTCTAAACTACGGTTGACGTTGGCCCAATTGGGATTTCATAGCATCCTCTTCCGCTGGATCGCTGCATTTTTCAACGGTCGTTAAGTGTGTCTTGGTGGGCCATGCATTCTCCTCTCAGTTGGAAGTTATTAGTGGTGTCCCACATGTTTCCTTATTGGGACCTCTCATATTTGTAATTTTTCGTAATGATCTTAACTGTAATTAACACAATGCCTGCCAATCCAAATTTGCTGATGACTTGAAGATGGATTTGGCGATAATTGAAGCAGACAATGCCTTGGCCCTTGTCTCTGAGGTTTCTTACGTTGCGGATTGGGCCGATGACTGGCAACTCCCACTTTCCATCACTAAATGCCGAACTATGCACTAAGGTAGACCCATCACTGATTTTTCCTACAACATCAACAGTCTACCTCTTCCGGTTAATTTAGGTTAGGGACCTCGGAGTGTGGTTCAGTAATGATTTAAAATTCAGTCTACACTGTCGCAAAATTACAGCTTCAGCCCATTGCCACTTAGCAGTGGTGAACCGATGCTTTTTTTTTCCAGTAGCCAGGAAGTCAAGCTTTTTGTTAGACTGGTCTTTGAAATATGCCAGCCAAGTTTGATCGCCAGATGTGTTGGCGATGTTAAGCAAGTTGAGGGAGTCCAATGAAAATTTACAAAATCTTTGCCTGGAATGTGCCATCTTACTTGACACTGAGTGGATTCTGCAGCTAAAACTGGAATCACTTGCATTGTAGCGACTTTTCGATCCGTTTTGGCATTTAAAATTTTACATGGATTAGTTCAGGCCAATTTGCCCTTCTTCGACCTGAATGTGGACGGACGAATTAGAGATCTATCATTCAAATTATTAATTCCCAATTCCGAATTGTAGAATAGTTAAGGCTTGGAATTCGCTCCCTGAAGCTACTGTTACCCTGATGAGTGTGAATGCCTTTCGTCGTGACCTTATTCAACTAAATTTAACCAAATTCTTATGACGTTTTAACCATATTCTTACAGCATTCATTTTCTCTACATTCCATATTCCACATTCATTTTCTCTACAGTAGCTGGGTTGGCAATTAGTGATCAAACCAATCCTTGTCTACCTGTTGCTCCTGCAACAAAATGTTTATTACTATTGTATTATTATTAAGAGCTTTAAACAACACCAAGCAAAGCAGAAAAAAAGCTGAGTATTTCTTTAGGTCAAAATTTAGTAGTGTTGGTTTAGGCTAAATAATTTTATAGGTTTTCTTAGAATGGTACACCAAAACATTAAGTTTCTACAAAAATTTGCCCCATTTATAGAGAGACAAATTGGTATTGTATAGCATGGCCATAAAAAACGTTGGAAAATGTTGAAAATCCATGGATTAGGGTTAGGTTGGCAGAACTAGTGATGCAGTTCGTCGATGAATACATTATGAGCCGGTATATAGCTGTCCCTCTCGAACAGGTATGTTGACAATGTGATCACTTCGCCCGACAAGAAAGACCTTATTACCGTGCTTGAAACCCTGAATCTCTTGGCATCTGGCTGCGCAGTTCACACTTAAAGAAAAGGTACAGAGTATCCCGTTCCTCGATATCGGACTTCACAGAAGCGGGGGGGTTGATCACCTACATACCCTACCAGAAACCTTCGCATACGGAGAGAACAATCCCATTCTCGTTGTGTTGCGTCCCGCCACCAGCTCAGAGCCCTGTTTGTTAGGCAACGAGCTGTGCAGAATTATTGACCATTCATCTGGCACCATGACTGTTCAGAAGTACCTGGCACTGGCCAAGACTGAATTCTTACTGCTAGACTAACCAGCAAGCAAGGTCAATGCTTAAACTGACAAAGCCTGGTACAGTGTGTGGAAGCTGGTATCTCAGCATGTTGACCAAACAGTGAAAGATGAAGTACTACCTTATGAAGTAGTCACGTTTACCAGGGCTTGGCGAGCATGTCCACAAGATCCACAGTCAACGAGGTATCAGGTGTTTCCGCAGGTCTCCTCCCAACTTGAAGAAACTGTTCTTTATACGAGTCAAGGTTGATAAAAATCCTGCTGCCTCCCCTCCCTCCTACCTTTGCGAGTCCCTGTTTCTGCATGTGTGGAGACTCTCTGCCATCCTCCCCCCCACCGATACTCAAGAAGTCAGTCTACGAAGCCGATGCCAGCTCCCTCTTCCCCTCCACCCAATTCTCCTTCTGCCTTGCTACAAGTCCTCCCACTGGCTCTGAAAAAGTGAAGTCGTTTGCTTTGTACCTTGCTAGTCTTGATAGATGTTAAGTTCCTCACTTCCTACAGTCTACATCAGGCCTACTATGATTGTGTTTTTTTGCTCTTGTTTACATTTTCTGTATAGTTACGGTGTTTAAACTTCGCAAATACCATTTGATATTTATTTTCGAGAGTGAGTGTAATCGTGGAACAGCTAAGGAATTTTCTGAGACCTTTCGAAGTAAAGCTTGATGATTCAGCATCAGACATTCAAGCACTCCATCCCGTGGGACGAAACATTCCTTTTTTCGAATCAAACTCCCTTCTTGACCCTTACCTCGGGGCATTCGTGTCGATTACTATCAGATTGCTCAAGGTTGATTGCTCACTGAGGCAACGGTTCACAACATCGACCAGCTCATCCTACCTCAGCTGGCCTCTAAGTTGGACAAGCGTCCAAACGCCACGTATATAGATCATTAGTGCTCCCTCTCTTGCAGAATTACATATTATGTGCTCTTAAAATGTGATGACTGTTAGTTTGTGTGTGCGATCGTCTGATAAAGGTGGAACGTGTCCTACTTTTGGTAGTACTTCACTGAAAATTCAAGTGGACTCTTGTTTTCTGTTTGTGGTACTGTGCATTAGTTTTTAAGATGCCGGAAAAAATGGAAAAAATTGTTCACAGCCAATTTGTTTTTGTCATATATGCAGAGAAATGGCTAAGTCCCACAACAGTGCTTTGTTTCCAAACGCTAGGTCACGCACACATTTACTGGTTTTTACGGAGTAACTTCTCAGTGATTTAACCTATTGATTTACCTCTTCCTACGATGGAAAAGTGTCTAGATGCGTGAAATGGTCCATTAGAATATTAAAATTGGTAAAAAAGAAATTGACGAAGCAGTGGAAAGAGCCAGGTTGCCCGCAGCGGCCTTCCACTGTCCATGATGTATCGTTGCCCGTCGCTACGGGAACTCCCAGCAGAATATCTATTCTTTAGAAATATTACACCAGGAACCACCAACACTGGGTTATAGCATCGTAAAGCTCTTCTTCTTCCTTCTCTTAGGGTTTGTACTAATATTGGAAATACTGGAATACACCTGAAATTAATTTTGATACTGCAATATGCTCGAGCTAAACTACCAGTGTTCTATACTTAGAATAAATTTATCGCAATTGTTTTGTAAAAACGGTTTTGTTTTACAAGTTTTACTTCACTTATTTATTTAATTAATTTAGGACTGTCGTTAGTTTTAGTTTTCAAATATATTTTGTAAAAAAAAAATGGCATTAGTTATTTTTTCATATCATACCTATATGTGGTGCAAGCATTCGTATTCCCCCACAGTCAAGACATCTGATTTTTTTTTTGCAAACATTACATCTATTAATAACAGCATTAGAAAGCCACTCTTTATATCCGGGGCGAGGGATAATCGTCTAACTGAACAATTGCATAATTGGAAGAACGTATACCGTACAACAGTATAACGGAAAGTCGTCTAACTGGAAATTCGTGTAATGGACAATCGTCTAATTGGTAATTCGTATTGTGGAAAACCGTCTAATGTCCCTGCCTCGCTCGCTGCGGCTATACATATAACATCAGAAACCGCAGTTAGACGATTATCCATTATACGATATTCCGTATAGATGATTTTCCGTTATACAATATTCCGTATAGATGATTTTCCATTATACGATATTCCGTTTAGACGATTTTCCAGATTTTTTATTTATGCAGATATTAGACATTAATCCCATTAGACGATTTTCCAGTTAGACGTTCTTCCGACGCCCCTTTATATCCATCTTTGATTGATGGACATCTTCCCATGCGTGCTGTAATCAGGACGTGTCGAAAAGGCCTATGAAAGCTACAGAGTGGCATGCACAACTTACGAGAGAAATGGCGGGCGGGGTGCCATTTATTTCCGGAACTGGAAGTGTGCCACCTTTTCAGAGAGATCACGTGAAATTGTAAACTTTCATTTGCGAGGCTAATACAAATAAAAACTGTAGGTTTCATTGCATTTAAGTTTTAGATTCGACTAGAAGATGGTTAAAATACACATTAAAATGTACTGGAAAATGGTAATAAAAGTATATTGGAAAATACTTGAAAAAAAAAATGTCTGTGCTGTACAAACCGTGTCCACTTCTGGTGTCTCTTCATGCTATTTCCACTCCCGTGATCTGTGTAGGAATTTCATCCTCGCCAATCATCATGTACGTTCACCTTTTAAAATCTGATGAAGTACCAACTGAATGCAGAATATTAAACATGAAAAGCAGTTTAACAAGTTGGGGAAGAATAATTTGTATTAATTTGTGACTATACCCTACTGACATATGTATGTTTTTCAAGTCATTATTTTATTTCGCTTTAGGCAATGTATCAAGCTATACTAGACCGAGTCAGTGAGGAAGATAAAGATTCTACAACCATGTGCGTAGTTCTCTTTTTGGGCTCAATGTTGACTTTGTTATGGGTATGCTTCCATTTTCTGTTAAGTTGCAGAAAAATATATTCTACAAAACTTTTTTTTTAAATTTAAATATTCAAGATCATAAAACATTTCCGTGCTTATTTGTGCTCACTTCAGTTGTAATTGCATTCTTTTTTTTTTTAATTCAATACACAGATAAAAAATCACAACAATCATGTGATATTTACACTACACACACACAGAAACAAGTATTAGATACAAGAATGTCCCCAGCGCAACTCACTATTTCTACACAGATTTTTTTTGGAGTAACATACATGCATTATTTATTGTTTACAAAATGATTTTTTTAGCTCAAATTTTAATTTATTAACTCTAACTTTGCGGACATATACGAGAACTTTCGTTCTTCATTTTCTCGTTAAAATTGCCAGCTTCTCCACAATTGCGCATCACACTAGAAATTATGCTGTAAATGTTCAACTGTTCCCAAGTTTTTATTTTTAATTCTAAAATATCCAGACAGCTTCAATACCATGACTTAAAAAAATGTAACTAAACTGCTTAATAATTTATGTTTCAGTAAATTGAAGTGCGAGATACACGAGACACGTAAAAATGCGTTTTGAAAACGTCACTCCGCTTACTATGAAAATTCATCTTAGGTTGACAAAATCACTGTAAACACGCATATTTTCATAAAGTCAATACATCACTTCATATCTTTACAAATTTTCGACAATCAGCAGCCCTGGAGATGTAAATTTACAGGCGATCGTCTTCATCAGGCAGTCTTCATTGACTCAAAACATCGTGCAACGACCGTTCGTCGTGTGCTAGGAATTTGATGCGTGAGCATGGCCTCCGGTACTTGTTAGGTTGGTTTCCCATTTTCTCCTTAGCAACACATTGAGTTCACCACGCATTACATAGCTAATTCTAGGGTTTGAGGGTCCCTGGTTATTCATCAGCACAGCCTTCTCTCAGCCTTATTCTCAGATGAATATCACTTTTTGAATTGGAGATTAGAATAGTTTTTGTTCCTTCCCAATTTATCTTGTGTTGCGTCTCCATGTGGTGGACTGCAATGCTGTTCGTTCGTACTTTATTCCTTGTATAGGCCATGTGCTGTTTGACTCTATTTCGAACTCCTGTTCTTGTTTCACCCACATAGACAGCACCGCAGTCACCACACGGGACGCATACACTCCTTCGTTAGTATTTTGAACACTCTTCAGGATCATTTCTTCAACTTCTTGTTCTTCATCTTTCTTTCTTCCGTTGTTTCTTCAGGAGTTCCTTAAGGTCCATACTGTTCTTGACGTAGGAGTCGAACCCATTTTTCTTTAGCTGTCTTTGTACCTCATCAGTACTACCATGAGTACTGGTTAAGGCAATTCTTGGTCTGTGGTCCTCAATCTCTCTGCCTTCCTCACTCCTGTCTATTTTGGCCCTGTCTTTTTCTTCTTTCTCCCTTCTTTTCTTTCCATTCTTACCGATTTCCTTATTCTGTTCAGGCTTCATGGTTGGGTATCGTAAATTTATGAATCTTCCTTCTCAATGTGTTGCTGAGAAGAAAATGGGAAACCAACCCAACAAGTATCTGAGGCCACGCCAACGCTCAAATTCCTAGCAGACGACGAACGGAGTCAGAGTAGACTGCCTGAGGAAGACGATCGCCTGTGAATTTACATATCCAGGATTGCTGATCGTCGAAAATTTGCGAAGATATGAAGTGGTATCTTGACTTTATGAAAATAAGGGTGTTTACAGTGATTTTTTCTACGAAAAATGTCTATATTTATGAATCGTGGAGAAGCATGTATGTGAAGGAAAGGGTTAAATTGAGTGATATTTAAAAAAATGTTTGGTACATTGTTAAAAGTTATATTTATGTAAGGGATTAGTCTCATTAGAACTAACTCCCAACTCGCACATCAACTCCTAACTTCCAACTCCTAACATTCAACTTCTAAATTTGTGATATATCTAAAGGATTGGCTGGGTCACTGATGTTCGTTGATTTACAACATTCCAGGGACTAGGGATTGACCAATACTTGTTCGGTATGGACATCGGCGAATATTTTTATCCGATAATCGGATTATTTGTCTGACACCAATGTTGGCTTCGCTGCAAAACATGCATTTGCTGCTCTGAGTTTCAGTTTGGAAATTGCTCCGGTTTAACAGGATCAACTTTACGAACGCATTCATTTCCTCATCTGGTTTTTATAGTTTAGATTTTACAAAGATGGATAGCAAGGTTGATTTGAGTAAGGCCGCTAACATACAAAGAACAACTGGTGACGGAAATGCAACGGCAGCTGGAATTGCTTTGTAACAACATACAGTGTTGAAAGTTTATATTGATACTGTGGCAACTCGAAAGTGTCTGACGAGAGACAACACACGTGGCAACTGAATGTGGTCCAATCATGATGCTGTAAACTGGGCAACTGCATCACCAGTTGGTCTCTGTAGTTTAGTGCCATAAGAGTAATCAGTTATGCATGGGGCAAGGTAGCCTAATGGTTAGCACGGCCTTCTCATGTGGAAGAGATCACGGGTTCGAACCTATCTCGGCCACCCCTGGCACTTTCGGGAAGAGAAGGACCCTGTGATGCCTCGTGCTCACGTCCGTTGTGGACTGTAAAAGATCGTAGGAATTTCCGAATGGATTTACCTAGAAAAATTGTCTCCGTCGTCTTACGGCACCATGGCTTCAGCTGGGAGCATGGCAAACTTCCAAAGTAATCAGTTATGTAGCTGTATATTGACTCTAATTGGCCGAATAATTATTGGATCCTCAAAAGCCTGTATTGTTTGATCCTTGCAAGGCTTGATTACATACTACGTAGGTACTTCCGCTTTTTCTCGTCCAGTGGTAAATATTGAGATGAAATCGCCTATTAAACGCCCAGGTATTGATAACCCCCATCCCCCAAAACACCCCAATGTTAGAAATCATGTACTGTAGTACACTTGTTAACGCCCCTTTTCCCCTTCCCCCAATCGTCATGTTTCTGCTAGAAGTTGACCAAGAGCTTCAAACGTTCAACAAAATCAATATTTTATCCTTTTAAGTTTTGGTTTTTCTGCAGAAAAAGTAACTAAAAGCTTCATAAATTTAATGAAATTAACATTTAATCCAACTATCTTCACATGAGGTGCTTTGTAATCACGGAAAAGTCAGTTATTAACGTGGTTGATCTGCATTCAGTCCAGAGAAAATTCCATACCTTTATTCTCCTCTGTTTACAAATTGAGTTTATTAGATCGCCCCACCTCCTAATTTCCAACATAATTCACAGGTTAAACTAATTTATTACGAAATCATTACAAATAAACCTTGTTTAGCATCCAGCAACATTTTGGTAGCTAGGTCAAGTTTGGTGGGACCCATGCTATGTGGTCATCAGACTCAGGAACTTGCATCCAGAGCTGTGTGATTCCAATCTTGTAATATCTACCAAAACGTCACGTTGGAAGCTAACGAAAGTCGTCCAATCTACGAATCTAGATTCAAAAACGTTCCGCCTTTTTTCATGATGTGTGAATAATGTCAACCCTGTTGTTGCTTTAAAAGAATGTCGCCTTTTTCGAAGGCTTCATGACAATTTCCAAACTCATTCTGTGTTCAAGAGTACTTTTTTTCACGAGTTCTACGAATTCCCGACTAACCAAACATGTTCATGCTCGTCTTCGTCAGGTAACACTACTTATCAGGCTTATACTTCTTACATCATTGTTGTTGGTAGAAACAGCATGAGAATTTGAACTTGCTGTCCATTGCCTCTGGTGTCTATGAGGTGGTTTTGTGTGCCACTCCGTGCAAACATCACTGTTAGTTTAGGTTGCACGAGGTCTTGATTCATGCATATGATGGTGGATGAAGCTTCATGAGGGACACGCTACTCTGCACAAAATATTAACCAGAAGTGGAATCCAACGCTCTTAAGATGGGTATCCCAAATGGAGTTGGATTCGAGGTGGGTGGTGGTATGGTTCCATCCTATCTTGTGGAGTGTAATGTCGTGGATACGGTTAACGGGTCCTTCTATTCTCTCATCAATGTCTGGAAATTGTACAGAAGACATCAATGATTCAAGGAGGGTGCTGGACTGGTTCCGTCCTATCATGCTCTGATGACATGCGATGCAGTTTGACGGGTCCTTCTTCTCAGTGTCTGCCATGTGGTCACTTAGATGGTTGTTGACCCCTCTTCTTGTCGGCTATAACTAGGTAATTTCACGATTTCTGGCCGTATTGTATTTTAGGTTTAGGGGGGTCGACCATAGCTTTGCCAGAGTTGTTAATAGGCAATTTACGCTAGTTAGATCATCATCATGCTCGTATAATGCACATACATAATCCATTGAAAAATGAAGAGGGAAAAGGAAGTGCATAGACAATTTTGTGTAGTAATAATTTTCTTGAAAGATGTGCCAAGTTGACACATTTTTTTTTTTTTTTTTTTGGTGGTTCCACAAAACGTGATTCACTGTATTCTTGGCAATGTGTTAAGTTTTAGATATCGCCCTTACCTGCCTAAATAATTTCATCTTTGTAAACTTCACAGTGTTCTGATGGTGGTTGGAGCAGGTCGTGGTCCCCTAGTCCGTGCAGCTTTGTCAGCAGCCAGCCGAGCCGACCGGAAAGTAAAAGTGTATGCTGTGGAAAAAAACCCTAATGCTGTTGTGACGTAAGTAAATGCTTCATAAGTTTATGCCTGTTCTGTATTGCATATTAAGTGTGTGAAATATAGGAAATGCACATTTCTATACCAAAACAAGTGTTTGTTTTTAAGTTCTCAAAATCGTTTTAATGGTCTCTGGCTGTGCTATTAAAGAGAATAGCTTCAGTGACAATGGGATTTTGTGATAATTCAGTCATTTAAAATACCTGTTAAAGTATAACTGTTTCCTTTAAGAGCAAAATGGTATTAAACCACTTGCGTAGCAGAGAAAAGCACTCTTAGTGCAGAAAAGATTGAAACTGTTCCTCAGAATAGTATTTGCTATTTAACAAATGTTCACTTCCGAAAATGCTTCTCTTTAGTTATAGGCTAAATACCGTTTATACTTTGCTGAAAGCTCCAAAGTTTTAATTCACTTTAAAGAAATTCACTACCCAGCAGGCTTTGCCACCCATCCCTCACAGTCGTTTGAGCATCCGACCAAGATGGAAAGGTCTTTTGCTCTCACTAAAAGTGGCTTCTCGAACCTTCAAAAATGTTATGTCGCGGACAACGAATGGGGCTCCCACCAAAAGATCCGCCATGATAGACAACCCACGTGTCGTAAGTGCATGATGTGCCACTTCCTGTTAAACCCCTGTGAAATTTGTATGGCCCATTTTGAAGTTAACCCTTTAAGGACTGCATTTGCGCTTTAGAATTTAACTAATTGTAGGGAAAAAAACACGTAGCATCTCACCCACTTGAAGGGAATGAAAGGTGTGTCATTTTTTTCATTAATGTACTGGCCTTCGTATCCCATTTTTTAGTTTTACTGAAATTGGGAAGTTTTTGATTTGGCCAGTAGAAAAGTTGTTTATTTAAAACAACAGGGGGCACATTTAGGCACCCCCTTCCCTAAAGGGTTAAAAGGCATTTTGCGTGCGTGGCGTAAGATGGACCAAGAGAAGATTTCCGATGCCAAACGAACAGGTAAATCTACTGTTCAATACCGATAGATCGGTCGACTCGGTTAATATTACTTTGGTTTAAGTTCATTTCGAATACTCACTGTTAAATAACACTGAACAAAAAGTCAAAGTTTTCACTTCAAAACCTGCAAATTTTTCAACAACCTTTACTGGTTGTCTTCTTGAGGCAGTTAAGCCACTATAGCACCCACACTCACATTCTTCCCAAATCCACACTCAGACTTCTTTCAAATCCAACGATCTTCCAAAATTCAAAACTCCCTCCTCATCACATCGTTGTAGGCCTTTAATCAGCATTCCAGGCTGGTATTGGTGCTGCTCAAAGCCAGTGATTTATCTGTTTCGTCCTCCATAGTTGGTGGTGAGGGGAGGAATTTCTTCCAGCTTGCTTCCAGTCTAGTTTTGAATTAGGATGTCACCATGTTACAAATCATGTTATGTGCCGTTTCTTGAGTGTTTAGTAGTTTAATCGACATGCTTCGACACTGCTGATTGGCACTGACTCTAAGGCAAATCACTGGCCATTCAGCAGTGTAGAAGCATGTCGATTAAACTACTGAACACTCAACAACCGGCATATAAAATGACATGTAACATGGTGCCACCCCAATTGAAAACTCGACTGGAAGCAAGCTGGAAGAAATTCCTCCTCTCACCACCAACTACGAAGGACGAAACAGATGAAGAATCTGCGATGTGATGAGTAGGCAGGGCCCCAACATCAAAGTTTGGGGCCTGGGACTAACTACAATAGTGCCCCCCTTCCCCAACAGAAATCGTAAAAATGTTACACTATCTTATAATGGTCTTTGGCCACAATTGTGCTTAACGGCAGGGCAGGATTAAGGGAGGGGTATGCCTTGGGTGCTAAAGCACCGGGCTACAGGCCGTTAAAGGGTCTCAAACGTGTCTCACGGTCACAGGAAAAATAAAATGCGGTACTATTTTAAATAAAATAAAAAAATTAAAAAATCATTTTTACTGAATAGTTGTATCAAAAATTTTCCAATTTATAAAACAATCATGTTTTCTCCTTTTTTGCGGGATGAAGGGTGACACAATAAATCTTCAGCACCAGGCCTTAAGATTGCGCTGCTTGGCAGGCTGGTTCATTCATTAATCCATGCTGCCCTTTGATGCTGCTTACGTTTGAAGGCTTCCCTGCCTAACAAGCTGACAGGCTTGCACCACATTGCTCATTGCCTTTGGATGGGAGGAGTTGTTCGTTGGGAGTATAAAATAAATTCACAATACCCACAAATCGAGTACCTTACTCATAGACATCAAAACTCACAATTGCGAAAAAAAATAAAAAATATTGGGCCGTGCAGGCCCCTTGAGTGACCGGGCCTGGGTACAGTGGGTCTTTGTAACCCTCCCCCCCCCCTTCAGTTGTGGGGGACCTGTGAGTAGGGAGTTTTGAATTTTGGAAGATCGTTGGGTAGGTGCTAGTGGCTTATCTGCCTGAAGAAGACAACCAGTAATGGTTGTTGAGTTTTGAAGTGAAAACCTTTGACATTTGGTTTAACATTATTTAACGGCGAGTATTCAAAATTAACTTAAAAAACAAAGTAAAACTTCTGAGTCGACCGATTTATCGGCATTCAAAGGCAGATTACCGGTTCGTTTGGCATTGGACGTCTTCTCTTCGTCTGTTTTTGGGACCCAGGGCTCTACTTTAGGGAGCTGCGTCACGTGGCGCCTGCCGCCGTTGACGAGGTCTGTGTAATGCTAAATATCAGATAATATATATTTTCATGGCATAGAAACATCAAAATACCAGGGGCACCTGGTTGATTTTTGTTTTTATTGCCAAAATAAAATATACATTACCTGAACATTCCCACCCTCCTTTCCTATGTCGCCACTGGCACATCATGTAGAGGAATAAAAGATGAAACTATGGCCGCCGACTCGGCTTATATACCATGGAGGCTACGCAGATCTGATGCACAGTAGGTAGCGACGCTGGCAACATCTTTAATCTCTAGATCAAACCGCATGGGAGAAAGAGAATGCTAAATATCAGGTAATGTATATTTTCATTAGGCAATAGAAACAAAAATCAACCAGGTGCTCCTGGTGTTTTGATGGTTTTCCACCAAAAATAATCTTGATTCTGTAAAATTCCGCAACATTAACTGGACAATTTAATATTGTACCATGCATCAACTATTTGAAGGAAGTTTGAAAATAAGCGCAATAATTTGGGAAAATTCTGCAATTGTATAAAAACATTCATTCTTTCAGCTGATTTCCTCCTTTTTCGAGTTTTGAAATTGACCTAAAACGCATTAAAACACCTATAAATGTACAAATGCAGTAGTTTCCCCCCCTTTTTCACTCAGAATGGGTCACAACCCTGTCACTTAATGTGGTGACAGTTTGTCTTTTAGAAGAAATGTTTGAAACATTCGTGTAGTGACGGGTGGCCCTAGAGTTTAAAGGTAAGTAAAACTAGGGACCATCCTTTCCATGTTATTTTCACTTGAAATCAAGCTGCTCTCACCATCAGAGATCTGTAATAGAGGCCATTAACAGCCCTGATATGGGTGTCGTAACATTCAGTAGAATAGAGCCCCAAGCAAGCAGTACTTTTTTTTTTAGTCTGCTGAAACCAGTCCAGTTTTGTGCTTGTTAAACCGTGTTATTTTGCAGTGGAATATTGCAATCAAAAGTGTTGCGATAGTGTATGGATTTTAACGCAGAAAAGGTATTCCTGCAATATTTGGGGATTTTCCTAGTACCATAAATCGCGTAGTACAGTAAACGCCTTGGTGCAATAAGTGCCCACCCACATCCTTGAAATGGTGCACTGTTGTAAATACAAAATAGTTAAGCTTAATGCCCTCTCTTGACCCTTTTGCTCGCCTTGATTTCTTTGCAAATAAACCATCCAGGCCGTATTTTTCTGATGTTAAACACAAGCACTGATATTGTCCGCCTTATGAAATTGTTAAAAATTGTGTAACGTACCTTTTTTGTGCAGTTTGTTGTGTTTTGATGAAAGCAAATGCACCCATTTTTTGGTAGTATGATCAATAGCACACAGGCTCTAAAAATTACGTGAAAAACCATCACGAGAATTAAATGACGTTGTATGACGTTCCTGGCCTCTGGAGACATTTATTAAGGACGTCGTATGACGTTCGTAACCCAAAAAAGGTTAAATCGTAGGTTTTCTACTACAAAATTAACTTAAAAATGTCACATCGCTTGCTTTGAAAATTCGAGTCCATGTTTACATTTTGTACGCTTAGATTTCAAAGTGAAGGATATTTAGCGTTCCAATATCCTTGCAAATTTTCGACAGTCTGGTTTTTCTGGAGTTGGAGGGGCTTAGAACGACTGTATTCATCAGGCTACCACATCACCGTTTACTTCTTCGTGATCGTTTGTCTGCTTTCGCTCGTCTGCTTTCGTTCGTCTGCTGCTACCGTTCGTTTGAATGGGACGCGAGGCCATAGCCTCCGTAACTTGCAGGCCAGCACACCTTTTCTCCCGCACCAACTTATTAACTCTCCTCTCAGCAGGATCTGAATGTTTGGGTTTGAAGGTCCCTGGATATTCATCAGCGCAGCCTTCTCTCGGCTGTGGTGTAGAATAGCCAGGGATTATAGGCTTCTCAGATGCACATCATTGTTAGAGTTGTTAGAGTGTCACATTGCCTTCCCAGTTGATTTGGTGTTGAGTTTCCTTGTGGTGGACTGCTATGCCATTCGTTACAACTTCATTCCTGGTGTCTGCCATGTGCTGCTTGACCCTCGTGCGTATACCTTTTCTTGTCTCTCCCACATAAACGGCATCACCATCCCCACATGGAACTCTATAAACGCTTTCACGGGTGGTCTTAATGTGCTTCAGAGCTTCATCTTGGATGGCGCTAGTAAGGGAAATAAATCTTGAAGTTCAAACAACACGATACATGGGATTTGAGGTATTGGTTAATACCCCAAACCCAGAAGTTAAAGTAAAGACCCTTCGTAAACGCTCGTTCACAAGAAAGAAAACGCTCATTCACAACAAATGCAGTAAGTTTACAAAGAAACTAAATTTGTAAGTGAACAATTACTAGCCTATAAATTGTTTACATCTGATTAAAGGAATCTGTTCGTGCAAAGTCTGTTTGAAGTCGCTCCCAGACAACACGCGCTCGCCTTACATTATGAAAAGTTGCGCCTAGTTGCGGGGATAGTGTCTTGTGTAACATGAGTCGGCATTCTGCGTTCTTCTGGGTCCAGACAGCAAAAATATCGTCCGGGGCGGCTACTGCCACGTCGAGGCAATCTTGCTCTCTAAGACATATGGAATCCATCCTTTCTCTTCTGCTAAGCAGGTAAAAAGAAAACACATAAGTTTTTGAAAATAACTTATAGTTTGTTCCACATTATGCTTTCAGAAAACTGACTGTATGACGCCACGTTTCCTGCCACTACGAGTACAAAAAACATGTAAATATCCCACTCGTAGACTGTAACAGTAACTCTGTAGACTCTACAAGTGCGATATTCACAAGTTTTTGCATTCGTAGTGCAAGGAAACGTGGCATCATACAGTCGGTTTTCTGAAAACATAATGTGGAACAAACTATAGTTATCTATAGTTATGCACAGAATGATGTGGTATACGTTGCCTTTCGGCTAGAGTGGGGCCCCCAGGCCTGCATAGTTGTTGCCAATTGTAGTGTTGATGTTGATTGATTTAAGCCCAACCACAAGTCCGTGAGACCTCTGTGAGCCGAGCTATTCGAAAAGTGTATTCTTCTTCAATGCTCACCACGATGTGGCTGTCACTGCTAATTGCTTAGAGGAATTGTTTGTAATGCTACCATAATGTCCTGCAAACATAATGCTATGCTACCATTACTTTTTAGTTACTACCATAAGGCTCTTCTTTTAAGACTGCCATCGATGCTATCATAATGTCGTGCACACGCGGCTTAGGCGGCGGTTGTCGCGGATCAGTCCGACGTTCAGTTGCGCATAAGGGCAGAGCGCGAGATCCATGGTTCCGTTAAGATAGTGGAAAAGCTTTTTGACCCCCACTAGCCCGGTCGCCATATAGACGTAGAAGTCTGTGGATCGCTGCCTTAAAGGTAGTGAGTCGGGGCAAATTAAAAGAATTGCGTCACAAGTTATAGTCCACAACAACTTGGTTTAATCGCCCTGCAAAAGGATTAGGTGATAACTTTCGGTTGTTACATAATGTCCTCATTCTCCGTCTCTCCTCAATAAAGGTAAAAATAGGATGGCAGACTATTTACGAATACTTGCAAAATAAGTTGCTTGACACTCAACATGACTTGAGAGGGATGAAGACATAACCGCTTTCCATCTTCTTGTCTACTTCCCTGGGTAGGAGAACACCATACAAGTCTTACCAAGAATTGGTTTCATTGTAGGCCTATTCTAGTAGCCATCTTGAAGTCAGGAGAGTGAAAACAAGGTGACTTTTTTTCTTGGCAGAAAGCTTAGGAAGGAGCTGAGAGAACAGGGGCGAAGAGGTACGCAACAACGGGGTTATCGAGTTGTACGGAGGGCAACAATCTTAACAACCTGCTCAAAGCAGTAAACCGGTGAGATTCAACACTCGTTGTATCGTTACACTGTTACAGGAAAATGTGTAGTGAGCATTAAAGAGAATATAATGACATAGGTATAAAACAATGAATATACCAACAACAAGTTGTAAGGTGTTAGCATGCCTCGGCCGAAGACTATTCTTATAAAGCATTTTTTACAAGTCATTGTCTCTTTGCTATGCTATAGCTTGTTAGTAACCCCGGCATCCTCAGTCAAAAGACATAGTGACCAGTAGAGTTCCTATCCCCACAGAACGTAAAAGGGAAATAGCTGCATAGGAGAGGGGCCGAACCGTTGCGGATCAACAAGGTCGTTAAAGGGCATGAGCTGAACGGTCCCACAAGTAATATAAGCTGAGGTGACCGGGAATTTAATTTCTTTCATATTACACAATGTTGTTGTTGAATGTACGTGAATGATTGCATAATAGCCAACTTAAAAACACCATAACGACCATTTACTTTCAGAGTCAAATTAACAATTTTGGTGGTTTTCCATCGTACTATGCCCAATCTCAAAATGCAACACTAGAACT
>JAHWFP010116669.1:246-27845 GCA_023313725.1 Lithobius niger | reverse complement strand
TTGTTGCAATAAGAGGACAATAACTATTACTAATCACGTTTTCGGTCTATGCACATCCTTCCTACATCATAATCAGCTAGAACCAGATTTCAGAAAACATGTTAGTTGTTGGGTTAAACAATCCTCGGGCTGCGCTGTCGGGAGTATTGTTGCTTCCTTGACCACTACTAAAACAGCTTATGAATGTTCATTGTTGCAATAAGAGGACAATGACTTACTAATCGCAGTTTTTGGTCTATGCACATCCTTCCTACACCATAATCAGCTAGAACCTGAGTTCAGAAAACATTTAGTAGTTGGGTTAAACAATCCTTTAACAATGCTAAAAACAACAATGTCTTTTCCCTAAGAGAGATCAAAAAATAAAAGGGATTTGTCGAGGAAACAATAGTGAAGCAATGCTACACCAACGTGCACCGAAACCATGGACCTGTAAATTCAAGATGCCGCCACATTAGACTAAGTAGCTTAATCGTCATAAATCAAGTTGTTGAAACACCATTTATGGCTATGCAGAAATGTCTTCTCCCTGTTTAATTGTACAAGAAGCAATGCTGCATCGATTACTATGACCATCGATGAAAAAGACAAACGATACAAACAATGCAAACAAGGGTTCAGTACAAAAATGAAAGTAGGGTGAACCAAGCGGAGAAGGGGATGAATATAGGGGTGGGGGAGCCCAACTGCACATGAAGCATTATTATTAATATTCATTGAATGCAAGTGCACAGATGATTAACAAGATAGCAATTACACAAATTTACTAAACAAAATTCCGACCTAAACTGGAACTAGCCAGAATCATCCCAAGCAATACAACGCATTAACAATCAAAATTAAAAAAAAATAAATCCACACCAAACACATTTTATCTGCCAAAATAAAAAATTTTGCTTACCAACGACCGAAGCAGGAGTCAAAGGGAGGTAAGGGAATTTTAAAAATCTAATTAAAGTTTATCACATCACCATTGTGAAATCTAAATGTAAGAATAGGCTTGGTAGCCGAGTAGCTTATACTATTTCACTTTCTAATAGCATTGAGTATTGGAGGGTAAATGACATCGCTTATTGAATAGCAGTTAGTTTTGTACAAGTGGGTGGCATCTGGTCCAACTAGTCTACAAGGGGTGTTCGTGAAGCTTCAAAGTGAATTCTCAGATGACGTCACTATATGAAGCATTAGTATCTGACATAGTTGGCATTGTGGCAACATCCACCACAGAAACAAACAAGTTTGTCCGGGCAGAGCGAGACTTTTTGACAGTTACAGTTTTGTATCTTCATCACGGGGAACTTGGGCCAAAAACCACAAAAAAGATTGACCTTTAGTCACCACTAAATCAGCGCTGGATTCAGTAGAATGGGTCTAACCAGAAGTGAACAAGGACTTAATTTCAGATTTATTCATGCAGAAAGGTTACTACCCGTACATGTAGATTCAGTCAATGGACGTATTTGATGAACGGGAATTACGTTACAAAGACACGTTCTACTCTACGCGCCAAAGCTCTCTCCGAAGAAGAGTGCAATCGTGCCACATACATTTGCACTTTACAAGGGAGAAGGTTTTCAAATCTTATTATCGAGTAAACCAAATGGTTGACGTGTATCTACTGGCACATCTTTTAGACTTTTAGGGAGACCTGTTTGTTGAACAATGGCATAGATCCATATTGCGTTTTCACACACAGATTTAGTTTGGCAGCTGCGCTGAAGTAAACCGAAGTAAAACTGGGTCTCTTCACTCATGATGGAAAATACAACTTTCTCACTTTGGGTATCAGGGGAGGAATGACTTTTATAGGGAATAGATACTCGACTGTCAACAACAACCCCCTCTCAGACACTTGCGACATTCATCTAGCTAGCTTGTACTTGGTAGGTTTAGACACCAACAACCTCTATGGGTTGGCAATGAAGGTGTACCTTCCGTACGATCTATTCATCTGGTTGACGAAGAAAGAAATTCTGAAATTCAGCTTATCCTAGGACAAAAAAAGTTTCAGAATTTGTCTAAATCTTGGAAGTGGACTTGGACTACCCCTCCAAGCTTCACGATGAGCACAACGACAGAACAGTTGAAGATAAGGCCAAACTTCGTTGTCATTTTACATGAAAGATATTTCTCAGAAGATATTGCTCCACTTCAAAGCTCACTACCAACCTGCTACCGAAGAAAAACCATTCATTTTAGAAAAACAATTCATTACAGGGAATTCATAGTTCTACTTGAAGCACGGTTTGATTCTTAAAGGCATCCACAGAATTCTAAAGTTCCATCAAAAGCAATGGTTAACACCAAGCTAGACTTTAAAGCAGAGAGCATCAAATTGCAACAACGATCTTTGAGGAAGTTTTTTTTTAACTCAAGAACAACTCGTTATTTGGAAAAACTCTGGAAAACAAATTGCATTATCTAACCATGAAACTGTGTTACCAGTCCAAACAAGTTAGTGAAATACAGCACTATTTCAAGATTCTTGTGGATTCTTTCAAGATTCTCAATGAAAATATAATACAGGCAAACTTGAGAGTCAGAATGTCATGTGCAACTTACCAACCTACAATTGATGTCACCATCGTAGCACTTTCCAAACTTGTCATGCACGAACTTCACAACAACTTCATGCGTGAGAAGTATGTAAATCATGCATGCTTGCTTTTCACTGACACCAACAGCGTCTTTTACGAGGTGGAGATTGAGAGCATGGTGGAGATTGAGAGCATATAGAAATAAAACTAAAAAAGTATCACCAGATCACATAAAGGTTGCAAAAAAACCATATAACGCCGGTTGCAATTGGAAACAAAAATACAACAAAATAGCACTCTGCCAGATAGACGACGGAGTATTAGAAATTGTTGGTGGCACAAAAGACTGACTCATTTTGACCCATGACCTTAAGCTAGAGACCCGACTGACCCCCGATATTGATCCAGTTTGACCCTGTTGGAGTGGGAATAACAGTAGGTCACAAAAAGGCAGCAAAAATAATTCCAAAATGGGTCAAAGGTCAAACCAGGCTGGGGTCGGTGGGACGTGGCTCAATATCGCTTTTGTACACTACTCCCCCAAAACTGCCTGTGGCCCCATCCCGTAGCATAGTAACTTTCTATTGCTCTCTACTCTAGCATGTGGGGAAAAATTAGTCATTATCAACTTTGTATCCAATATTCAACACTTGATGTACTAAAGAGACAATTAAAATTTAAAAGCTGTTTAGGTATTTAACAAAGCTCTACAGATAGTTCCACGTCATAACGCCGGTAAGTAGAAATTCTGTTGCATGGACAACACTGCATGTGTAAAACGCCATACGTGTTAAGGCTGTACACATTAACGACATACTGCCAATAATGTCTCAAGCAATAATGCTGTAACAATGGTTTGGTGGTCGATTTACCAAGCTAGGACGTCAAAGTTATCGGCAGCACAGATTGTTGGGGATGGGTGGGGGAGGAGAAAGCAAATGGTCATAGGGGATTGGGCATATCAGCTTGCGACATAAAGGGAGGGGGTGTAAGTTAAACTACAAATATGCTACTTGTCATTGTAAGTTATAAGCTATGACTCGCAAATAGTCAATGGCCAATAGCCAAATCGCAAATTCTCAATTACAGTGCAGTTGTCCTGGTTGTTACTGTGCCACATATTACAAAAAAGTCAAAACAATCCCCAAAGCTAGATCTTATCACATATCTGTAACTCCTGCCAAAATTTAAAACCCCCCAACAACAAGAGTTGGCATGTAAAAGGGCGGGATGAAATTTAAACGACAAATACGCTTGCAATTGACAGTTGTGGGCTATACCCACAAATAGTCAATGGTGTATCATTCTACAAAATCAAGAACTATACTGCTTGTATGCGTTTGTCAGTGTCTCTGTACTTCCTTCGGGCGATGGGCATTTCAGCTAGATACTGCTCTATTTTAAGTTCATTAAGACTTTGTTCGAACTTCACTACATCAATCAACTTCCATAGTGAAGGGTGGCAGGCGCCGAGCATTAAAGAGAATCTCCGATGCCATCCCTCAACAGCATTGTTGGTTTTCCAAATATCACTTAAAACCGCCTCATAACAATTCCACAATGAAAGTTTGAATTTGTTTTCCCTTCGTTGCCTTCTGCCTCTTGTTGGCCTTCCAATCCATGTGTCATCAAAATAGTCAAAGATCAAAGGGTTCTTTCATTGGTTTGGGAAAATGGCTGGCAAGAAGTTTTTCAAACACTCGTATGACGGCTGCCTCTGGAATGAAAGCAAGAGACGGCAGCAAGCAAAACTGCACAGCATACTTTTCTTCGTAATTCGTTCTGATATCATTATGTTGCTGAATGTGTCGCTATACACATTGAGTAAAATGAAAGAAACACCTTCGAGTTTCTATGCCAGTGAAAGTGACCTGAAATGCATTAATTGCTGCTTCTTTGAAATCTGTCATAGTGGTCTTTGGTGCGAGACCTGGATGTAGACAGGAGACAGCGTTCAATACACGTGCGTACATTAAGTTTTGGTTATCAGGTAGAAGCGCAAACACTGTTGGCAAAACATTGTAAAATTTGATACCATGCAGCGTATACACTTGTAAAGAGCGGTGGTGTCGTTTTAAATGTGCCATTTGTGTACTACTTTTTTCATCTCCCCATTAATAGTTCTAGATTATGCTGTCGGTCGACCCTGGATCACCATCAAACAGTAGGAACGGATATCCACTTATAGACAAAGTGTAAACTGCCGGTATTTCGAGTTCCATTAAGCTGGTGGGGGGTGGGTAAGGCACCTCACGCTTTTCTCCTACTTCTTTGTGTTATACGCTTCATGGCCGGAATGGAAGGTAACTTAGCCATTACAGACAATGAAACGTTTCAGTAACTCGTGCAATAATCTGCTGATGTGGCTGAACTTGACTTGCAGCATTGAGAATTTGTGACAAAACTGCACGGGCTTCTAACTCTACCGGGTCTGCCAGATGATTGTGATTGCCAGATTCCCAGGTAACCTTCTCGTTTTTGGTATGAACCCATGTTGAATTCTGTGCATTTCTACGTAGTTTTGTGTATCAGTCGTCTGTCAACGGTGTATCGGTATCCCTTATACACTAGTTGTTTTCGACCTTTCTGGCTTTCAACATAGCGAAACATCGTACTACAAAAGACAAGAAAAAATCAGTCGTCACCCCTGCCTGATTCCTTTTCGCTTTAATACCAAATAGGTTCTTATCTTGATAACTTGTTCAAATGTGCGTCGAAAAATAATCTAAAAAATAACCCTCCCTAGATGTTCGCTGTAAAACTCCGTCGCCAAAACCACAAACGACTAAAAGGGAAGGGAGGGAAACGATGACCACATGACCGATGACCAAGTGAACATGTAACAAAAAAAACCGGAGGATGGAAGAAGAGAGAAAAACGTTATTTTTTAATGTCTTATGAAAATTTTAGTGTTTATTTAATTTTATTGATTGATTATTAAACCAACCACTAAGGAGAAGAATGGTAGAGCCCGCAATCAACAATCAGAGGGGAGGGACACAAAAACGAAAACCGTTTTAACCAACGATGTCAACTCTTCTCGTGCGATTTTTTTAATTTTTTTTTAGAAGTTAGGAGATATATAAGATCAGATCTAGATTTGAAGATTGTTTGGCATTTATGTAAGATGTGGTGCAGTTACAACCAGGACAACTGCACTGTAACTGAGGTTGACTATTTGACTTTAGCCATTGACTATTTGTGATTCATAGCCTACAACTTTCAATTACAAGCAGCATATTTGTAGTGCAACTTTCATCCCCCTCTCCATTACGTCGCAAGCTGATATGCCTGTTCCCCAATAACCTTTTGCTTTCCTTTCCCCCCACCCTCACCCATTCCCAATAATCTGTGCCGCCGATTACTTTGTCATACTGGCTTAGTAAATCTACCACCGAACCATTGCTACGGCATTATTGGCAGTATGGCGTTATTGTGTATGGCATTAACACGTGCAGCGTTTTACACGTGCGGTGTTATTCATGTGATGGCATTTTTACTTACGGCGTTATTACCGCAGTATATTGTCGCAAGGCGTTATTCCTACGGCGATATGACGTCATACCCTGCAGACTGCTACATAGAGCCAAACCTTACTTTAGTGAGTCTGGGAGAGAGTCGACTGGTTCAGCGGCATTTTGTTCTTTCCAAGCGACCTGCTGTTTTTCCGTTATTTTTTGTAGGCTTTGAGATATCACATTTGGAGATCTCCTTGTGTTAGCTCTAGGAATTTTTGTCCCAATGTTGCTGATCGTGCTCATTGCCCTTGGAAAACGTTTCACTTTATCCTGACTCTCATGTCGTTCTCGTAGAGCTTCTGCTTTCGTTTGAGCTTTAAAGGGAAAAGAAAAGCTATAATTAAAACTTAAAAAGAAATACTCAACCCTCTAAATCTGAACTTACTTGTTGTTGATTAGATACTAGAATTAATGTTAAGAGGAATTCGATGTGAATAGTGTTAGTACTGAAGCCACACGAACATTTAAAACACCTGCTTTAAGTAGACGATGCATACTAAACCAAAGGAAAAAGAGCACATATGTTAAGGTGGCAAAGGGGTAATTCAAACTTTTTTTTTATTTTAGGTATTAAAAATGTAATACCTGTGTAGGTTTATTGTAAATAGCAAGACAAAACACATCCAGTAGGTATTTTTCAAAATATCGAAAAAATTGACCAGTTAATTAGCATAAAATATGCAAATTAGGGTCATATGGAAATCACGTGTAACTGCCTTAATTTTTGCAATTTTTGCATCAAACTAGTACCAAAATGTAGAAAAACATGTAAGGAGGACAACTAACCAAAGTTATCCATATAAAATGAATTCTGTGTAAGGTATATTTAAGCGAAACCCCAAATTTGAGTAAATTTTATCAGTTTTTTGCATGTTTGATGGTACAGTGTAAAAAAAACTGTACCAAAACTTTTTCCGAATTTTTGATTAGTTGTCCTCGTGTATATGCAGGGCACATTCCTGCCATAAATCATAAAGATTGAACCAAAATCTAAGCCGTTATGCTCGATTTACTGCCAACATACATGAAAAAAATTCACTTTCGGCAATTCAAGTTTAAAGATAAAAAAGTATCTTTCCTACCTAAAAAGTAGACTTCATTGTCACCTCGGCCATACACGTGGTCTTCTTTCTCGCTCTTATTGTCGTGAAACCCTTTTTGTATCACTCTCATTAGTTTCCTTTTATTTTTGGTGGTCTCACCAGACTTTCTGTCAGCATGGTACACTAAGCGCGTCGCGCCGTTTCAAAGCCAACTCTGTGTTTTCCCTACCGGAAATATTCATACCAGCCAAAACATTGTGTATTGCTGAAGCCCATCGTTATAATAACACACAGCTTGTGCTGTAGCTTAACAAACAATATCTGAGCCTACGAACTTTTCTTTAGGGCAATGTTTCCAGTTGAGCTGGTTTAGAGACATTTACGTTTTGCGAGTAGTCGTCAAGGCACCTTGACAGCAACTCTGTAGGCAACTAAAGCTTGGTAACCGAAGGCTTCGTTCAGAACATGTTTGTGCCCGAAACTACTAAGAAAACTGCAGTTTTTGTACGTAAAACAGCAGACAGAGTCTCCTGTAAACAAGTACGCTGCACTGCTTTACTAAATATTTAATAAAAAAAATAACTATTAGAGATTTTAAAAATCGGTTTTCACAGAGAGAGAGAGAAATATTCCCGGTATTTTTTCAACTAAAAAAAGAAAAAAAGTATTTTTTTGACATTGAATTACCCCTTTGCCACCTTAAGAAGAGCTAAACCCAATTCCGAGCCAAAGCAAGCAGTGAGCAAATTTCACTCTCAGTGAAAATTACAGGATGCAGATAATTACGTAGTGGTTTTGAGGGATTACCACCCAGCGAAACCAACCAGTAAACCGTGATGGCATAACCGGTGTTATTCCGCATTTTGACAAAATCTTGGTATAAATGAATTATTCCACAATTCCAATTAAATTTGGTTTAATTTGACAGCTCTACTCATTTAGATCCAAGTAAGGATTATGTCTGCTACCACAGGAATCTAGCATACTATCTAAAGCAAGGAATGGCAATGACTAGAATTACCAAAGGGATCAAATTTACAGAACGAGTGTCGCTTAAGCCTTTTATTGATTACAACACTCACAAGAGGAAGGTTGCTCCGATGGAGTTTGAAAAGATTATGTTCATTTTTTTTAGTAACTCCATATTCGGTCAGAGCATGGAGAATGTAATAAACATTCAACTAACTGTTGACGAGGCTAAAGCATTAATGGTTATTAATTTACACTCATTAGATCATTTTGACGTACTGAGTCCCGACTTGGTTCTGTTTATGATGCAAAAACTCAGGATGACCTTAGATACACCCGTACATTTTGGGCTGTATCTTTTGAAACAGCCACAAAACATGTATTGTTAATTAATTTTAAGAAAGAACGATATGAGGACAGGTGTCACCTTCTATTGCCCGCTACAGATAGCCTTATATGCAAGGTTGAAACACCGAACATTTACGTAGACATGAAAACCCTCCTAGTCTTTGTTCGACACCAGCAACTATCCTAGGGACATTTTTTTTGTATAGTGAACATAACAAGGCAGTATTGAGAACCTTTACGGATGATACAGGTGAGAAACCTCTTTCAGAATTTTAGGTCTGAGGTCAAATATGTATTCCTTTCGAGTGTGTGAGAGCTAGTGAAAAGGTAGGTATATGCAATTCGAAGGAATGTTTTAAAAAATGTTGTGATGTCCAAAGACTATGTTACTGGTTTGTGTGAACAAAGCAACTTTTCCTACAAACAGATGTCCATTAGAAGTTCCAAACACGAGTTGGTTACTGTATTACAAAAATGGTAGGCTTGCCTGATACAAAACGAAATGTCATGTGTTAGATGGTTTCAACGCACTTCTATATTTTCATTACACCCTTACTTCACCTCTTTCAATCGTACCATTTTGACTTTGTAAATAGTTTAGCTGACCGTGAAAATTCTGTCATAAATATGGTGGCTGACTCTGAACTCAGCGTCGATTGAATAAACACAATAAGGAAGTTTTCAGTATATCTTGTCTCAAATTACTCCCACATTGTCGAATTAGTGGTTCCCATTAAGTGATGCTTTCCATCCACAGTATTTGGCTGAGGGTCAAACTACATTTATTCAAATAATCATTCAGGCAAATCGTTCTATTAGCTTCCTTCTTCAAAAAGTAGAAAGGATAGAAGAAAGGTGCGGCATGGCGTCCTAAATACGTCATAGCTCGTATTAGCTTACGTTTTAGGTGAAAATGAACGAAAAAGAGTTTTCACGATTAATATGACGTAATTAACCGAACTGACACCCTTCTATTATTTTCGATTACCTTGGTCAGGTGTTTTAACGTGTATAGACACGATATGGCGAGTTGGGAATCTAAACGGACAGTATTGTGAGCCTCGGCCAACATGGGTTAAACTATGGGCACTGCCCCCTTGGTTTGTGACGTCACTTCCGGTTGGTCATGTGACCTGTGATGTCACTTCCGGTGAAGGCATGTACGCCTTTACACTACTGTTACAATCGAAACAAGCGAAGTTTTACAGGTCTTAAAAATATGCATAGGTTCTTACATAACATAAAATGTTGAAAAAGTGAGGGTGTTTGTTTGCCATTAAAAACCCTTCATTTTACTCGTTGTCACTGTGTACAAACGGTAAAGTAGCAGCAGAAGCAGATAAAAGAAAAACAAAGGGTCATTAGGTCCACGATCTGGTTAAAAGGAAAGAATGAGAAAAGGGAGAAGAAATAAAAAGGTAAAAGGAGGAAACGGAAAAGAATCACCAATCGACTTGAGCGTTCTTGCCATTTTAACAATGCAAACTGGTTAGGTATCTACGACATTGTTTTGTAAATGAGTAGATTACTGTACTTCGTGATAATAACTAGACAAATAGTCAAGATTCAAGTTTTTTAGAACTCAATTCTCAATTCGTATTAACCGCACATCTAGGGGGCTATGCAGCGAATGCTTACATATTAGGCACTGGTAGCCATTGTTAGTAGCGCCAGCCATAGTGAGTACCGGGGTCCAACTTGTTAGGTTGATCCCCGAACACCAACTGAGTATCCCTAGTTCTGGTGCACCTTTTAGAGATGTGCTGGGACAATGGATTCCTGTGAGGAATTACCTCCATCCGCAACTGCCCATGCACACAAAGCATGACAAAGCATGTCTGATTTGAACAGGTGGACTCCCTCCGTTTCAGCTGTGTTTGCATGTCGCATACAAAATGACAAAGCACACCAAGAAATGTTGGCTTTGTAGTGCACCTTGCCTTTCATGTTAACAGCTTGTTACAAGACAAAATCCTTTTTCCATTCACTTTGATCTCTCGTTAATGAATGTTTCAGTACGAGTTAAGAGACAAAATCAATGCAACATTGAAATTTTTTATTTCTTGCTCCGAGCTGTGCCATAAACACATCCTTAGACCTCTTTTACAGCTCTGGTGAAGCTAGTAGGGCACCCACCATTCCTTCTGTGCCATTCATTCATTTAGTTTTATTTATATTTACCTTTCGCCTCAAGAATTTTTCTCCACTCATCTTGTCTTTTGTTGTTCCAATCCTAAAAACAATTCAGAATGTAGTTTTTTAGTGAAAGCATGTTTGTCAAAAAATACGTAAATTTACAAGAATAAGAGGTAGTGAACAATACCTGTGGTGCTAGAAAATTAAGAAACTTCCCGTATGATTTGTACTCCAGTAATAAATCTTCCAGTTTGCTAATTTTGCTGAAAATCGAAACGAACATAAAATTAAAAAATGCAACCAGAAAGAAAAAAAAAATTAAAACCATATAGAGCAATAGCAACGAGTTTCCATAGTACATATTTAAATATACTTCATTTTTGTAACATGTGATGTTCCTTGATGAAGTAAAACGACTGTGGGTGCAAATGTGAGGGGAGTGTGTGAATACTTACTCTCCAACTACATATTTGCCTTTATTTTCTTTATTGGACTGTGTTTAGTACTTACTAGGCAACTATATATTTGCCTTTATTTGCTTTATTGGAGCATGAGAATACTTACTCGGCAACTACATAATTGCCGTTATTTACTTTATTGAGTGTGTAATACTGACTCGGCAACTACATATTGCCTTTATTTGCTTTATTGGAGTAAACAAATACTCGGCAACTAAATATTTGCCTGTATTTGCTTTATTGTTGCCTTCAAAACTCGTTACCTATTCCTGTGTTGTACTTCCAACACCTTTGCAACATTCATCAATGACACGATGAACAACAGTTAAGGAGTGTGTAAATATTTCACATGGATGGTGTTGGAGAGAGTCGGGCTCAGTTGTGTTCATAACGGCTTGTCGCGGGCACTGCAGGGATACAGAATACGCATAGGTGTAGGGCATGTGTGACAAACCCAGTTTTATTGTGATAGAAAAAATTGAACCTTAGTATGTAAAACACAGTAATACCTAATTCTTAGCTGTGATAAATCCCCTGAGGGGGGCCGAAAATATAGGACTGGAGACAGACGATTCAGACAAGGGGGGGTATATAGCGAAGTCTTTGATGGATCCCTTTACCCTTACAGCATAGTTAACAACTATGGATACATGTGGTGGAAAAAACTTGAGAGCATCAACAACTTTTTACGACAAACATGCAAATTATTTAAAACAAATTGCAAGTTTGTCTTTATCTCGTTCAAAGCTAGGGATTTACAAATTACGACAAAACAATTAAATTCAAGGATTTCAAGAATGCTAACAGTTTCAAAGAATTCAACAAATTGAAGTATTTTCAAGGAAATCAACCACCTGTAATTAAACCAAATTTAAAAAAAATTGGATGTGTAACTCGCATTAGCAAGTTGTAGATACCAAGGAAGGCCTACCTTGACTAAGTAAAAAGTAACATCACAAGAGGTTCCCCTGGAGTCATCTGGATGCAATTAATTGAACGGTCAAGTCTGTTCCTAAAGTGTTTATCAAGGAGATTTCTCTAGAGACTCCAGTCCCAGACAATCTCTCCTTAAAGAATACAGCCCTTGCCATGGAATATACGTATGTCTCTCTCAGATACACAGATGCTGTGTAGTTTTTAATACTATGTAAACAACAACAGGAAACAAAGCCGAATCGGTTCGATTAGTGGCAAATAATTTCAGAAACCAACGGGAATAGGTTTGTTCAGCATTTATTTGCTATGTGAGCAACTAAAGTAAGGCTATTATTGCGATTACTGACTATTTCTTACCTCTTGTAGTTGATAATGCGAACATTGATCTTCTTAATTTCGTCGACTTTGGCAAGCTTTATCCTAGTCTCTATCTCAGCCCTTTAAAATAGAAATTAATTATTTAATTAAAAACACATAAATCATGATTAATGCTAAACTTAACCATCTTTAAATTGGAACAAGATGTAATGACGTCATCCATTCTGTCCAGATAAGATGCTCTTTATCTGTCATTAGAGTTTATTCCAACATGCAGAATGTTCTGAACCAAAATGTACAGAAAAATATCCGCCTTCATTACAAGAAAAATAAAAATCACAATGGCTAGACCAGCTTTGGTGCTATTTTGTTCTTTTGATACAGGCGCATATTTTACGTTTACATTGTCTCGAAAATTCATGCTTAGTTTATATCGCACAAGTTACTAGCTGCTAGGTAATCAAACGAAAATGTGCTGGTTTGGAGTTTAAGGAAAGCGTAACTGCGTCAAGAGAAGATTACGTTTTGCATCGAAAATTCAAGGTTTAATAAGAGCCTTACATGGGGTAATAAAAGTTGTAATTATCAACAATTTCATGAATTCACAGTTAGTTGATATTTATTAATTTACTACCTACTAAGTCATCACACAATATTGTGCTTTTAGCTGGTTATTTAATACAACTTTGTAATCTAACGAGTTCACTCTCTGACTTCGTATCTCGAAATAAAAAAAAATAACAATGAAGTACGCACGTTACACAGAATGGTAAGACAGCACAAAAGCAAGAATTGATTTTGTTTAAAATTTGAAACAATAGGAGCTAATCACTGACAACTGAATTGCATTACAGTATAAAAAGTGGTAACTGCTTAATGAAACTAGTTCCCCCCTCCCGCCCCAATTTTTTTCTTTTGAAGCCAACGCCTGTTCATCCCTCCGGTTAAGGTTTTAGAGATAATAAAGAAATATAATGGCGCCAACATTCTGATAAACAAAAGATAACAAGTGACACGCAACATTGATAAGTCCGGGAAATGAACCCGGGTCTTTGGATTTTGCTGCTAACTCAGTAGACTATTATGCTAACTTGGGACTGTCCATACGAATTAGCACAATGAAAATATTAAAAATAAGTCGAATTCACGTACTTTTCAACTATTATGGTTATTTCAGGACGGAAAGGGATAATTTTGCTATGACAAGAGCAGAGTGCATATACAGGGCCTTCTCTTCTCAAATGCACAAGGGTGGTCTGAGGAAGTGCTCTGGAGGTCCAACACAAGAGACCACTGTTCATTCTCCAGACTCGTCATGACATGTGAATTATTTCATCATTATATTGCTGCTCACTTATTATCAATAGCTGTTCATGTTGGCACTATTGTGTTTCTTTGTTTATTATTAACTGGAAGCCGGCCCATCTCAAAACGGATGAAAATAATTTAGATATATCTATGACAATCTGCTCCCACACATATGCCTTTCTTCATCCCAGATATCCCTCTCTGCCGAACGCCTTCCAAAATGTGATGTAGTATATTAGTGTATGGTTTACCCACCACTTGCTTCTTTGAACATAGCACTAATTATGTCCCACCTTCTGCTATTGCATCCCTGTAACATGTCCCTAAGCCTATATAAAGTCTGGCACACCCTCCAATGGGGTGCCCATTATCTAACCAAACCTCTGTTAGCATTTACTTTTACCTGAACCTTGTCACTTCAATGACAATGAAGATGCCTCTGAGGGTTAAATTTTAAATTAAATTCAGGTAAATTTAATTTTTTTTCTTTCCACGCCAAACCATCCACAAATCCATGCTTGGAATGGGTATTGGTCGTGGACACAAAGAACAATTTTAGATAACTGAATTTTAAATTAACTTAAATTCTTAATGACACCAACTTAAAAGTACTTTTATTATTTACATATTTGTAAAGAGGTCCCCATGCGACTCTCGGTAGAATTAGTTGTAGGTGACAACTACAGCTACAGTTTGCCAGAGTAGCCTCCTAGTTCTGTGCTGCAGTTACTGCAAAATTGTGGCCAGTAAACGCCAGGGATCCAGGTGGATGGGTAAACTGTACAGGTTGGTGGTATTATGAAGGAAAATTTATTCACAGGAATTGTCTTTCATCCTTTGGCATTATAGCAAGGGTGGAGGTTTGGTTTGAGCTTGAATGAGTATATTCATAACGTGGAATCAATTCAAAACATTGTTTAAAATTTGTTATAACTAAATCGTTGAAATTGTTAAAACGATATTGACAAGTGAATTTTAAGGGCAGCCATAAGTTTAAAACGTAAGTGTTTAAAACATTAAAACTTAAACAGGGTAGTAAGGTAGCAAGGTATTAAATTTACATTTTCTAGGAGAAATTTTGTAGTAAATTGTTTAGTGAAACAATATTGGAAAAATTAAGGGTTTAGCCTAAACGATGTGTTAAAATCTTAAATGGTGTTATTTAAAACAGCACTTGTGTAAAGTGTCAGGGATTGGTACCAGTTGTCTAGTACCATACCTGAATCATGAGGTGGTCACTATGGCCAAGCGATGCCAGTCTGGAAAAAGGAGGGGTTGTGGGACGTCGAATCGTTGCCAACCCATTGTGTAGAGTATAAATTGGTGATCCCTTCTTTCTTGGTGGGTGATGAGCCTCAAGGATCTTCCGGATTCGGGTCGTAAAGGGCAGAGCGTGGTTGGTTTCAGCGCAGCTCTTATTCGTGAAAAAGCGTTATGTGTCATGTACCAGAGAAAATGTCAAGGGAGAGATGTACCCAAGCAAAGTGTCAGGGCGAGAGGGAGTAAACTGTGACAGGGAAACTAAAGTAAGGCTGCATGTAAACAGTAATGGTTTCATGTTGGGGCTAGCCTAATTAATTTGTTAATTTCGTTCAACTATTCACTAGAGGGATTCGATTACTAAAGTTGACTAGCCGAAGTGTAATCTAAGTATTAGTTGATTGCTTACTTAATGTTTAATTTAATAACCAAATTTTAATGCGCTGGGACTTAGTTTTTTGCTGTTATACGTTGAGGGCGTATGTTCGTATCTAGGCGGCCATGGATTAGCTGAGGATTGAGAATATACTTGATTGCAACCAATAACCCATAACCGCCTGAAAAAACTTTCAAACATTTTTTTTAGAGTCCATATGGTACTCGGGTCGGTTCTCGGATTCGAACTGGCATTCTCTTGGTTTGGAGCCGCCGACGCTGACCACTGGGGTGTGATTTCCCGCTTTGCTGGGGTTCCCCGGGGCCCCCTCACAAAGCTCGTGCTGGGACTTAGTTTTTCGCTGTTATACGTTGAAGGCGTATGTTCGTATCTAGGTGGCCATGTATTAGCTGAAGGTTGAGAATATGCTTGATTGCAACCAGTAACCCATAACCGCCTGAAAGGTCCATTTTGAAATGTTAAATTTTAGTATTGTTTAAGCTTTGAATGGGAGTAAGCAAGTGCTGGTAATTTATATTTGGTTGCCTAGTTTATATTTGGATGAAGAGGAACCACGAGTGTGGTTTACTCAAGTAATTTAACCAGTAAATTAACCTAGGTTTTGATTTGCCGCTTTATGAGCAACGAATGTCAGGTTGGAGTGAAATTTAAAAGTTGAAAAGATATTTCTCTCTTACCCGAGTTACCAATCATTCTAGTAGATATTGAAGAGGAAAGTGATTTAGATACTGGCATCATGCCTCCTGTATTATCTCATAAAAAGCTCAAAGAGTGTCACCCAAGTGTAGAAACTTGGTCCGTCTACTTTGAGAAAGAGGAGTTGAATTTTGCCACTTATGATATCCCAGCCAACAAACAAGTGGCAATACTCTTAACTAGTGTATACGTAAGACCTAGGGGTAAATCCGCAACTTGTGTGCACCCAATCCAACTAAAAATTAAGACATTAGCAAAACTAAATTCCTTGTTGACCTGTGCCCAAAACAGAATTTTTTGCATGATAGAGTCGTGTTCCAAAGACAAGAGTATAGTCAATAGCCGACTATACCACATAGCTGAAAAATCTAACTTTATACTGTGAATGTGGGCCTAATGATTGTACAATGCTGTTAACCATGCGTCGTGACAGGTTTGTCGCAGGAATCCACAACCCAGACGTTTTGAAGCAGCTTTTAGCTTTAGACCCATCCAACGTTATTTTTGATTCAACCTGCACTTTTGCTCTAGCCTAGGAACTTGCTCAAAAGAATGTCACAGTTTTAGTGGTTCTCAACACATACAAAATAAATGTCCCATTTAATAACGGACAGAATATTGCATGCTGTTGTGGAAAATTAAATCACACGAAAGCTGACTGCCAGTTCAGAGAGCACGAATGCTGGACCTTCGCAGGAGTTCAACGTTTAAGCAGGGTCTGTAAGTGCAGCAAGCCTTCTAAAGATAATGCGGTGACAGTCTCTCATAAACCTAACCTGGTACAGACAGCTGGAAAAAAGAAAAACCATAAATATTCGCATAAAAAAGCATATATTATTATGGAAGTAGATAAATCACCAAATTAGGATTCGGACGGCTAATAGTTGTGATTCGGACGAATTTAGCCCTGATCATCATGAGATTAACCCCCTCTCAGCAAACGTACAGATTAGTACAGGGATAGTTTATTGACGCATTGTGAGTTAAATCTGCTTCACATACGATATTGTTGCCTGCAAGTTGGTATCATAAATAGTTCAGTAATGTCAAGTTAAACCCGAATAAAATCAGTCGAAATTTGTGGGTTGAGCTACCATTAAACCTTTAGGTGCAGTAATGTTACACACAACGATCAAACTGAAAGTTTATATGCAGTAATTAGTCCTGGCAAACAGCCAGCCTTGCTTAGGACCAATTGGATTATCGAATTTTAATCTGGACATTAATCAATTTTATGCTGTCTCAATTTAATGATTTGGAAACTTAGAACCACCAAGCCAGACAGTCCAGGACCTTCGCAAAGCATCCCCGCAGTGCCCGGGACACTCAGGGCATCGCCATGCTTCGTTTGGCCAACTTTCATTTTTGGCTTCCCTAAATCAAACAAGTGATGCAAAAAGTCAAGGAATGCCGCTGCACAAATAGCGCATTTAAACGGCTTCGCTCCACAACGGCTTTAGTTTTGAAGAATGATTTTAGTTCAAAACGAAAAAGTGTGCTACTTCAACTATGCTTCAACTGTTGTCACCAGAATAGAATTGAACTCGTTCATTAAAACTTGTTCTATACATAGTAAAACAGCACTGCACACGTAACATTTAGGTGGACTCTTCCCGCATGAGCGGCGATCGGCCAAGTCCAATCCAACGGCTCTCGATTAAACAAAACGTTTGTTTTCTAACAACCAGTTAACCCCAAGGTGCAAGTGACCCAAAGCATTGTTTTGGATTGTCAGGCAACCTGACAATGCTGGATTGGATTGTTTTGGATTGTCAGGTAACCTGACAACCTGACCCTGCATAGCATTTGGTCTCGACACTAGGTCCCTATATACTATGTGGCGCACCTAGTAGAGTATTTAGACGAAGGTATACATTTTGTGTTGGATAAGTATTTGCAAGGTTTTCTGAACTGTTTTCACCGGATTTTGGTATCTTTAAAGGTTTCAAGGCTAATAATAAGCTGAAACTAGTAAAAAAATACTGTGAGGCCCGAACTGCATTTCTGTAAGGGAAAAGCAGAGGGGAAATCAACCGACTAGTCCGGGACGGTGTTCTTAAGCCTGTGGATTGTTGTGCCAGGGTGACACCTACAGTGCTTGTGTTCAAGCCGAACAGTAATATTCGTATTGTTGGGAACTACTCAGGCACATTTAATCCACAACCCGTTCCCAGAATGGACGATTTATTTAGCAAATAAGCTGGTTGTGATACTTTTTTTTATCGTAGACTTGTCTGACGCTTTTCTGCAAATTGAACATGGGGAAGAAGAAAAGGCTGCTTTTACTTAATACTTGTAAGGGCCTATTTCAATTCCAGCAACTTCCTTTCGGTATGGCAAGTGCACCACGCATTTTCTAAAAATGCATGGAATACACGCCGATGCACATCCCACGGGCTTACCATTTGATGATGATGTTTTTGCACCAGGAAAAAGCCAGGGGCACGATAAAGCATTTTTCCAAGTTTGTGAGACTTTGCATTCAAGTAGCATTAAATTTAAGAAAAGCAAATGCAAGCTAAGTCGACCTAAAATAAATTATCTGGGATTTCAACTTGACAAAAATGGCGTTTCAAATCAACTCAAAAGTTGTGGACGCTATTAATCTTGCCTCAAAGCTGATGAACATACAGGGATAAAAGTCATATTTAGGCTTTATGAACCAGAATGGCAAATTCGTTCCTCATTTGGCTACCATACTGATTACTGGCTCCACTTAAACTATTCTCTCCAAAAACAGCCATACTTGGCATGTAGAATATTTGGAGGCAATACAAAATGCTATACAATACCCAGCGTGACTTTAGATGGATGGCTACTGAACGGCAAAAAACGCTAAAGTCCCCAATGCACAAAGCGAGCTTTGTGAGGGTCCACTGGAACCCCGTGCAAAGTGAGCAGCAGTGGCCCAGTGGTTAGTGTCCTCGTCTTCAAACCAAGTGAATGCCGAGATCCACCTGAGTAACATATATACTCTAAAAAAATTATAGAAAAAAAAAATTATTATTATTAATTTTGGCATGGGCAATAAAAGATTAACTAACGGTTAAGTTTGAGTGATCACGGTTCGAACAAAAAAATTCGTGAACATTGGGAACACGCCATCTGTGGCAAAATTTAGCTCAAAATGTCCCAAAATTGCTCACAACCGTAATTGGTCCGCAATTTATTGTTATATAATAAGAATTGTAACTTATGTGTTTTTATTTTACAATCAAATAAAATGCAATTGGTACTTTATTGGAAATGTAATTAGTGATCATTAGGGCAACATAGCTTATTTCAATAGCAATTTCGCCAAAAACTGGCACTTTATTGGAAGGTTTCTGTTCGGTGCGGTTCATCCATATGTGGTTTGGTGGTTTGGGTGCAGTCAGGAAATAAAAGTGTCATAGACGGCGATATGTGATTGAAGTTCTCTCTCCAGCAAAACAAACTATTAATTTCTCCGTTTCTATTCAATCTATTTCGACCAAACTTGGCCAGATAATAGATAGCAACTTTTTCAAACTTGACACCGACTTTTATGCAATTCCGTGCGAGCGTAAACGTAGGAAACCCCACGTAAATTTGAAAACTGTTCACTTGTTGTTGTTGTTCTTGGCTGACAGTTTCCGGAAAAACTACTGCACCTACCTAAAATCTGAAACATGATCTGAGCCAAAAATTTCCATGGGCTTCAATCTTACAGGGACCACTTTTTCGATTGGTCGATCCATTCCGGAGTTACGGGACCTTAAACGATCATTTTGATTGTTTTACATTGTTTTAACCATTGTATTTAGGGAACAATGCCACTCACGAAACTCCAGATTCATTCTTCGTGCACGTGTTAAACCAAACTAAGCTGCCTTGTTAATTTCGAGGCCTCGAAATTGGCAGCTAAAAGCGATAGAATTGCGTATTTATTTCGCAGATGCAGGCTTTCAAACTGACTTGAATTATTTCCCAAGTGACCAGCAACAATCGACAGCATGCATAAACCTTTGTTGCACGACGCCATAGCTGTAAAAAAGGACACGGATTACAAACAAAAACGTCAGGTGTGCCGTTTAAGTGCTGTTGTGCTTTACGAATCATATATTTAAAACATAAAGCACAACAGCACAGATGCAATTTTCTCAATTGTACATTTGATTTTAATTGAAAATTATCAATTTATATCCGTGTACATTTTAACAAGTGAAAATTCAATCATATAACCCCTTTTTTACGGCACACCTGACGTTTTTGTTTGTAATTTTGTAGTGCACTGGATTCCATTATGTTGACAAAACTAAGGAAAGAACGTTTCACAAACCGACAAAAAGTACATGTAGCAAAACAATCCACACACATAAATCGTCATATAGTACACAAAGCGTTTCAAGCCAATCCACATCTAATCGTTATACAGTAAAAAGGAAACGACTAGCTAATCCAGAAACACTTCGCCAGCAAGCTAAAAGTGCCAGACTTGCTAATCCACAATCGATTTGGCACGCAGTAAGAAAGGCTC
This sequence comes from Lithobius niger, assembly GCA_023313725.1. Lineage (NCBI taxonomy): Eukaryota > Metazoa > Arthropoda > Chilopoda > Lithobiomorpha > Lithobiidae > Lithobius > Lithobius niger. Next base: position 7,423 of record JAHWFP010116669.1, on the reverse strand, counting down.
GCTTAGCTAACCCAGAATGCACTTCGTCAGCGATCTAAAAAGGCAAGACTCGCTAATGCAGAAGCCCTTTGCTAACGAGCTAAAAAAGTAAGACTTGCTAACCCCCAACAGAATTTGTGAGGTAGTTAAAAGGGCACGACAAAGAAAAAATTTACAAACAAAGCAAGCTGATTTAACTCAGACGAAAATCTAAGATTTGGCGAAGAAAATTTAGTTTAAAATTTCCCGGATAAATCCATAACATATGTATGACCTTGTAAAAACACATCAACTTACTATCCATTGCCTGACGAAAGTTAAAAGCTAACCTACTGGTTAAGTGGGTATTATACCAACGATCCAAGCTCTTGAAGGTTTACCAAAATGCATTCAATAGTCTAAACAAAACTGTAAATGATCTAACCTAAATTTACAAATGTTATAATGGTGACGATATTAACACCTTTGTGTGATGCTAGCTTACGCATCCAGCAACAGAGCCTTTTTACTTTGAATATACATATCGGCCCTGCAAAGAAGCATTTTGTGGTAATATCGCTGATGCAAAACTTAAAAGGATAAGCAACAAATATTTCAAGAATATTTGTAATAAACCACAAAATGCAGTCATGTGTGGCCTGATTTCAAAATGCACACCAGAATTAGCAGCTCAATTTTTCCAAGATACTTGTAGTAAGGCAATTTGCACGACATAATAAACACGACCATCCTTTTGATTGTCACGCTTCGTTTCAAAACTATAAAATCTAAGTAGTTTTAAGTACAAGAGCAACGAGGTGATGACGCCGTTTTGAAAAAATTGCCACCTATTGCTACGCAATTTTTTCTATTCTTTTACTGTCAAACTTTTTTTGCTAATGTTATAAGAGTGTGTAACTATTTTATTTTATTTTATTCTTGAATTGTGTATATCTATCTGCCTTAATAAGATGACGTGTTTGAGAAACACGTAATCAATAACAATCTATTAACATGTACCAATTCAGAGAATATTTTCTTTCTCTTTATGGGATGAGAATTTCTTTTTTCCTTTCATGTCTTTACTTACTTTAGGCTAACGCCCCGAGTAACCTTAAGACAGATTATTAATGTCACCCTATTAACATCTTGCTGGACCGCCTTTGTGTATGTAATTGATGTGTGAATTATGGCTTCTTTTTTGTATTAAAGACCTTTGTGAGGTACGTGGATATCGGAGCCATGCTCTAACCCTTTATATAATTTGGAGAGCGAAACGTTATCTTCTTTTCCTTGCGTGACATATGCTGGTGCTTATGGCTTTATGGTCAAAAGTTAGTGTGACATAAAACGTCTTCTCCTCCTGTGGTTTTTTCCCCTTGAATCTTGACCTCTAGAATGAGTGAGTGACGTTTTTGGGTGTTGTGTATTGTTGACCCCCCTTTTTGAGTTGGTTGCTGTTGTTTATGTTCCATTTAACAGAAGGTCGAGTTTTCCTTTGGTGTTTTTTTCTCCCCTGTTTAAAAAGACTTTCTTCAACCACACCTCATGTAGACTGTGCCAACTGAACGTATGTAACAGAAATATAGAACCTCTTTCCAGTCCTTTTTTATATTTAACAGGAATGTGGCAACCGACAATACGCAGAGACACAGGAGTGTTAACTATAAATTGCGCCGCTTTCCCTCTTGCGCTCCTAACGGGGGTCTAGCAAACTAATTCGGATTCGACTCGCGTTTTTCTCAATTCGGAATTAGATTTAATGTCACTCCCCTCCGAAAATTGTTAGGGGAAGGTGTCCTTTAAACCCGACAAAGGGGAGGCGACGTTATTGGGGACCTAAAGGTTTTACATGCGTAAAACGTGATGGTGTAGTCCGGTAATTTGTTGCAAAAAAAAGCCTCGTGCGGTTAATCGTTCCTTTTGTTGCCGTAACTTACCTTTTTCAAACATAACTACAGGCTGTCTCGTTGGCTATACGCTTCTGTGAATTGAATAACACGATGTGTACATGAAGGAAAATTAATGTTTGGATTTAAGTGATACAACGTTCGTCGGTCGTAATCTCGCTGTGAAACCAGAAAACACTGTGAAAGTGTTGTCCACTGTCTAGAATGTTATGACCACATCTTTAAAACGCCGAGCCCGTGGCGAAATATGTCTTTTTGTTTGCCGTAAATGTATCCAAGATTAAAGATTCGTCCGGCAAAGGAGTTTTTATTCGTCTGAAAACGTAAGAAAAACTCCTGATCCATTACGAAACCGGCCTCAACCCCCGTAATTTCGGTACGGGGTAACTAACCATTAGGAACGTTGGGACTGAAATTTATCAGCAAGAAACACACACTGGTACATCCCCACCATGGAGCAAATAGTACCGCGTTGTTAAGGAGTTGTGCCCCTACCCGACACGTACCACAACCGTCTCCTCGGAAGACCAGATCGTGATAAATTGGGTATAGAGCATAAATAGGTAAGAGTTAATACCTAATCTATTTCACTGCGTCCCCCCCCCACTAGCGCTAGGGAGAACAGTAGTAACATGTCACATGTTGTAATGTTGTATGTGCATTATTAAATATTTACTAAGAAGTCTAATTATCATACGAAGACCGAACTAGGTCCAGTATGCAAAGTAACTTCTCCATACGGACAAGAGTGATCAGAAAATCACAAGTGTAACGTCCGAGGCATGACTGGATCAACTAATAATTCTCTAACTTGTTAAAAGTCTTAAACTCTCTAGACCTTAAACTATAAAATATAAAATACGTAATGCTTACTGTTTCGCAGCATCTACTGCCCCTCGATCATTGCTTTGCAAATAATCGTTAAATTTCATAGCGTCATCTTCCAACTGCTGTTCCGATACTAGCAAATGACTTTCCCTTTCCTGTGCCTTCGTCACCAAACTCTCCATTTCGTCACGTTTAATGCCAGTCATGTACTGTATAAAAAAAAGGGACGCACGCACGTGGAATATCATGATTAGTAATGGTACTGATAATTGACCACATGTATTTTCAGCAAATCTCGGCCCTAATTTAAGTAGTATACATCACTTTTCTCAATCACCTGTTGCATTCTCAATCAGAATGATTAGTGTTTTTTTTTTTTAATTCGGAATGCAACTCGGACCAAAATAATCCATATTAACCGAAACTCTTTAAGGTATGCCTTCTAGCAGTCAGCTAAAGAAGTAGTTACAACGTAGTGGCACTTTGCTTTCTATACATTTTCAGTTATTATTGTAGTCTTATTTTGGCCAATTTTATAAGTACGGTATTTCAAAATTCAAATTTTCTGCCAGAATTTTGTAGTTTATAAATTACGCAAAAGTACAAATATTGTTTTCCACCAACATTGTTGACGTATTTTTGCTACGAATGACCATTATTAATTAATATCGGGAGTATCCAAAGTACCATAGGAAAGAGGAGTAATCAGCTTGTCAGCCTTACTTCCACTTACAGTAAATTTTGCGCTTCGAACATTACATTTTAAGCATATTTATAAATTTTACTCGTTTAAAAGGTTTTTTTTTTCAGATTTATTAGTAAGAGGTGTAAGTCTATTCTGGGAAAGTAAGTTGCAGGCCATTTCTGGACTGTCCTTTTTGTAATTGTGTGGTTCACTGCTTTGCTGCCACATTCACGAGGGTGGCAATAAATAGTTTGTTTAAATTTTCTGAAATTAACAAATGTTAGGTTAACATTACGTAAATAACAATTATTTAAGGATTAGCTCTAATTGGAGCAGTGAATGGTGAGTGGACTTATGCTTCAGAATTTTTTGTAATGGGGATCCTTCATGGACGAATTGTCTCCGATCTTGTACCGAATATATGCGAATTAAACGCTTCGAACGGGATGGACACAATCGAAGTGAAGTAAAAAGCATCCAAGTTAAATGGATCCATACCAAATTCGTGGGAGGGTCGAACAAGCTTAGCTTCCCATCAATTCACTTTAGTGGGCGCTCCGAACGCAAATGTGGGTCGAATCCGAATTAACACGCTTAGCTATTATAAACCGCTGTTTTTCTGCTTGCGATCTTAAAACCAAAGTTTGGGCCTTTAAAGTTTTTGTGCATCCTATCCTCGAATATGCAAGCCCGGTTTGGTCGCCTTACTTGCTGCAGGACATCGACAGAGTTGAATCTGACCAGCGGAGATTTACGAAGTCCTTACCAGGATTATGAAATCTCACCTACATTGAGCGCTTACGGTCTGTGAGATTGGAATTACTTGAACATCGACGCCTAAAGACGGATCTGATTTTGACTTTTAAAATTATCCATGACAAACTTCCTCTAGCAGTTTCTTTTTTTGAGCACAATAATATGTGCTTAACACGCGGCCATTCACTTAAACTCAGAAGTCAACCAGCACACTTAAATTTTCGTGTAAACTTCTTTTCCCGTCGTGTGGTTGAGGTTTGGAATGCTCTGCCCGAGTCTGCTGTCTCCTCTGCTACCATTGATAAATTTCGTGCTGAAATAAACAACATAAATCTGTCGAGGTTCTTGAAACGTAAACCATGTTGGTTTTAATTTTATTTCGTAACTAGTGTGTTATGGCTTCCTGTGCTTCCAACAGTTGACAATTGGCAACATAAAAATTTGCCATGCTTTGTTATTACCTTGGTGTCGCGCTATAGTCCTGGTGTTGCCCATTTCTCGACTCATGTTTTGTTTCTTTTTCTATTTTTCCCTTAATTGTATGCTATCTACCAGGCTCGCTGTCAGTGACTTCATTGTCCTTTCGTGTCCTGTTGCTCCCGCAACGAATTATTATTTATTTATTATTTATTTAACACGATTCTAACACCAAGCACAAACGATTGTGCTGTTGTTTTCCCAGGATGCAATGGACCAAAGCAACCAGCGTACGCTTCAGTTTTCCAGGGAATTCGCACACATAATACAACAACATAACCTTCCTAAACATAAGTCCTTTTTTATATTTACCAGGAATGTGGCTACCGACAATACGCAGCGACACAGGAGTGCTAACTATAAATTGCCCCGCTTTCCCTCTTGCACTCCTAACGGGGTCTAGCAAACTAATCCGGATTCGACTCGCGTTTTTCTCAATTCGGAATTAGATTTATTGTCATTCCCCTCCGAAGATTGTCAGGGGAAGGTGTTGTCCTTTAAACCAGACAAAGGGGAGGCGACGTTATTGGGGGCCAAAAGTTTTTACATGCGTAAAACGTGACGGTGTAGTCCAGTAATTTGTTGCAAAAAAAAAAAAAAGGCCTGTGCGGTTAATCGTTCCTTTTGTGGCCATAACTTAACTTTTCCAAACATAACTACATGCTGGCTAGTTGGATATACGCTTCTGTGAATTGAGGATTCTAGCGTTTAAATTTCAGGGCTTTAAACTTGCATTTACTACAACGTTAGAGGCTTAGGTTGAAGAGTAGGCTTCAAAGCAAAAAAAAAAAAAAAACGGGTTACTTTTCGCGTCAATTACGGTTTCTCCCTAACATTCAGTTTGTAAACCCGTATGTAAAAAAAAAAAAGTTTTTGTAAACCTGGTCCTCTTAAAATAATTACCGGATTGGTGGGGTGGGTTTTTTTTTTCCCCTCCAAGAAATTCTTCTAGGGCCAGAATTTTGTAAATAACTGTGTTTAGGATTAGGTTCGGGTCTTTAAATAAGAGAATTTTTGGTCGTTTAATATGCAATAGGATAGGGTGACGTGGTTAAGCGTCTTAAATTCGTTCTCGTCCTTGACTCCCCGACTTCCTCCTCCCTTACCCTTAGCCATTTTCGTTATAATTTCTAATTTCCCCTTAACTTCCCTCCCACCTAACCCGATCTCTGATTTAATATTTTGCTACTCCCTTCTAATGTCTCGTTGTTTACATTTCTTAATGGGGCTTCTGGGTTTGTACATAAAAACGGGAATTCACTTTAGAAAAAAAAAACTATTTAGATTGTTAGCCTAAGTAGTTTTTTTCTCGTAAAACTTCGAATTTTGCAGTTGCAATAAATATTTCCCCGTTCATGGCTTCAAAAATCTTCCCACGGTATCCGAGGAGCATTAGGAAGACTTACGACAACAATGACAGTGCAACAATTCAACACGTCGAATCGCTACTGCTACCCAACAATAGCCATTCGGCAACACTGTCTCGGGAACATCTAGCAAACTGGGATCCATGTAACATGTCCATTGATCAGCTTTTCCCTCGGAAATTCCATTCTACATCCGACAACCACGCTGCCACTCCTTTCTCATGTTGTTTCCGGCCTTTTTTGTTTTTTTGGTCTCGAACCCGCATGTCGGGCAGCAAGGCGTGGGCTTGTCCGCCGTGCTCCCTAATTTCCGATGCCAAACACCATGTTCGCAACAACGGCACGCGGCTTTATCGAAAGCCACTCAATTGATGATCCCTTGCAGTGTCTGGCAATCTGAGGCCCATTGCCCTTCACGACCGGTTGCTGTTTCCGCGTGGTGCAATCACATCCTGCTATCCCGCACCCAGATGCGGGTTCCGCGGGTGTTGCACAATATTGCACAACGTTGCGTCATGTGGCAACTACTTCTCGATCTTGCATACATTTGAGCAGAAGCGATGTGCAGTGGTCACGCGTGGCCGTATATAATGGCCTACCCGCCGCATGTGAAGCATTTCTTCGACCAGAAGCGGGCAAACAGGATGATGGCTGCAGAGGCGCCGATGGACGACTTTCCCAGCTACGCCGTAGTAGAGAAGTCTAGGGCCGGCAAGAATCGGAGGCAACTTCATCGGGTTTGGACGGAAGAGCTGAGCGAGTACCAGGACAAGAAAGGTTTCTCCGGACCTCCAATGGGCTACATTGGCAGATGCAACAAGAAGAGCAAGGAGTTGGATTTTTTCATGGAATTATTCGGGGAGACTGCAGATTTCATCATAAGGAGGACCAACCAATTCATGGACGACAGGGCCAGCAATGCCAGACGCAGCACACGGAACGTCACGTCAGCCAACACACCAGGACCAAAAGGCAATGCAGGGACTTCGACTCAAGGGGAGCCACGTCCATCACCACCCCACATCACTTACTGCCAGTTTTTGCCACTCACTGGAATTCCGACTGAACCACAGCTGGGAATACCACAACCAGACGTCCACATGGAAGAAGCCGGGTCAAGCCAAGCACAGCCGCCAATGCCAGAAACACATGTCGCCGAGGAGGAGGAGGACGAATCAGACTACCCATATTACTGC
>JAHWFP010116668.1:45444-58352 GCA_023313725.1 Lithobius niger | reverse complement strand
ACGGTGTAACCTTTTGTACGTTCACAATCCTATGAAAGTTGTCATATCCACCCAAAACTAAAACTGATGTAAAAAGCCGTCAAGTTTCCAAACAGGATCGGCCTTTGAAGATAGTGATATAATTCAATCAGGGAAAGGCCGCCAAGGTTAATCCTATTAGTCAAGTTAACCGCACAGGATAATACTTACGGAGTTTAATGAAAACTCGAAGATTGCTACTGCGAGAAGCAATGTTCTTGTTTTCATTTAACTTTCAAACTATTAGTTTGAGCGATTAACTTGGCTAATAGGATTAACCTTGGCGGCCTTTCCCTGGTTGAATGATATCACTACCTTCAAAGGCCGATCCTTTTTGGAAACTTGGCGGCTTTTTGTACCAGTTTTGGTTTGGGGTGGGTTTGAACTAAACCAAGCCATTGTTGCATCAAAATCACACTTGGTTTAGTTGTTAAGTAGGTTAAGTTAATTGGTAAGTTTGGTATAGTCTGTGAGCGAATGATGTGTAGCCCTGTAAGCGCATTAAAACAATCAATCTTGAAGCATTTTCATCATATATGGTATTTAATTAATAAATATTAAAATTACGTCATCTGCATACATAATCAGGAAATAATTTTCAGTAATTTCTTCAATATCATTTATATTAATCAAAAACAATAGAGGACCTAGAATGGAACCGTGAAGAACTCCATAGGAAATATTCTGTAAATCCCTTAATTCATGATTTAAATGTCAGATTGCCTGAGCGGAGAATTGAACCCACGACCTTTCAAACAAAATGCAGAGGGCCTACCGCTGAGCCACACTGTCACGACCAACATTAACACCTCTGCATTTTATTTCAAAGGTCGTGGGTTCAATTCCCCACTCAGGCAGTCTTGACATATAAGTCCAAAAGGTAAATAGGTTTTCATCCGTATCTATTTAACCCTTCTCAACTCCATTTGGCTTTCTGTCTTGTTTAATTACTTTTAACACAACATTTTCTATAATTTAAATAACTATTCATTGTATTGTTGAATATTCCTTTAATTCCAATTTAATTTATTTACTACAATTTTTGAATCAAGTGTTTCACCAAGTATTGCACCAACATCCTTTCCTTGATTGAGTGCTTTAGTGACAATATCATTTAGGGACCAGTCATTATTTATGGCTTGGGGAGGGGGGGGGGGGGTGCCGGAGGAAATGAAAATGTGACCACAAAATTTTCGATGACCCCCCCCATTAGAGACCCTGAAAAAATCTTTACCCCTCCCCACTCAAGGTCCAAAAATAATGTGACTCTCCCCCAAAAAATGCGCTCTTTGTATACCTATTGAGACTGTCTGCAGATGATTCCTGTAGCCAAGATTAGTGCTGTAGCTAAATTAAGTACGCAGCTTTCCACACCGACAATTACCATTAGTTGTAAGAAAACGTTGCGTAGAGAGATTGCGGAGAGATCAGTGGTAGAGATCGGCGGCCACGTTTTTCAGCTCGTTAAAAACCATCAATAATTGTTGTCTTACGAGTAAAAACGTGCATAATGGTATTTTGGAGCGTGAACTCTCCCAGCAGGATTAGCCTTGAACATTGAAACGTAATTATGTTGGTCTTTACGTGATTTTTTTAAATTTTTGATCAAACCAAAATCCAAGATGGCCACTCGGAGCAGTAAAATCAAGAATAATATGAAAGATGGAAAGAAGTCTAGAAAGTCACCCAGACGTGCTAAAGTTTCCCTTGACTCTGAATGGGTGTAATGTGAGAAGTGCGAAGATTGGATTCTGTTTCTAAACGCAAGGTTAAACTGCACTTTTGAAGAATCGCAGAAAACGGAAGTGGATTTTGTATGCAGGTTGTGTGGTCTTACAGAGAGCCTTGATCAACTCAAGGTAGAGAACACCAAGTTAAATATAGAAATCGAGGACCTAAAATATGAAATACAAAACAAGAGATGGTAGGATTAATTCTTTTAAAGAAATGGTTGAGCTATTAGTCCAAGATAATAAAATATGTAAAGACAATAGTGCTTATTCTGACGCACTACTTGAAGCTAGCCCTAGTGTTTCTGAGGATGTAAATGCAGAAGTTAAACAAACTTATGCCAGAAGTGTTGCTAAACAGTCAGTTAACCATAAGCTGATTTCAGCTCAGGTTCAAAAGACACTAAAACATCGTGACAATAGAAAGAAGAATATTGTTCTGCATAATATACCAGAAAATGAAGATTCTGATGGCTTAATCAGAAAATCCCACGATATTACTCAAGTAAAGTGCGTCATTGAAAAACTTGATGTTGCCAAAGAAGTGCAGGCAGTGCAGTGCTACAGGCTGGGTCAAAAGCCAACTGATAGTCAGAAAGCTCGTCCGCTTTTGGTTAAGATGAGGTCGCATGATGAGCAAGAGCTGATGTTGCAAAAGGCTTTTCGCTGCAGAAGTTTCGTCATGGAAGATGGTTTCAAACAAGTGGGCATTTCTCCGGATAGGTCCAAGGAAGAAAGGGACGAGGAAAAAAACTTGCGCCGCAAACTGCACGAGAGAATAAAGGGGGGGGGGGGGTAGATATGGTTATAAAAAACGGCCGGATTGTGAAAAGGAAGGAACAAGCAGCAGAATCAAACCAGAAATCAAAGACCTGGTGGTTATGCTAATCAATTGTCAAAGTATCAGGAATAAAGATGTTGAATTAAATGAACTGTTGCTGACTGAAAGTCGTGATGTTCTGTTGTGTACTGAAACCTGGTTGAGTGATGGGGAACCTGCCTATTGCCGGTTTCCAAGAAACTATCGTGTATATCGAAAAGACAGACATACCAGAGGAGGTGGAGTTTTAATTGCTGTAAACGATATTTTGGACAGCAAGAAGGTTGTTGATTCTGACAATCTCGATATTGAAAGCTGTTGGTGTAAAATAACGATGGGTACGGCGGTGTTCTGGTTTGCTTGTTTTTACAGGCCCCAAGACAATAAGTTGCTGTTGATGCTTTGTATGAGCAAGCGAAGAAAATTATTCCAAGAAACAATCAAAATGTTGTCATTGCTGGGTACTTCAACCTACCAGATCTTAAGTGGCATGAGTAAGAGTGAAGAAACTCTTGCATCTTTGTCAAACCCGACTCCCTGCAACGGACGATGGACGATTTTGGACTGGAGCAGATAGTGGATACACCTACTAGGAACGAAGATTGTCTCGATTTGATTTTTTACATCTGTGGTTGCTGCGAGAGAGTGCGTTTCGGTTGAGACAGGTGTGTCTGATCATTCATTAGTAAGGGTGATTTTCCGACAACTTTAAATGTCTTCGATGAAGAACCAAAGACTACGTTGAGGTACGATAAAGCTAACTGGGCGATGATTAATAGTGGCCTTGAGGAACTATGTCTTAGATTTGCTGAAAGTGCCCCTAATCAAACAGTCCAAGAAAATTGGTTGGCTTTTAGACATGATTTGCAAAGCACTATCGAAACGTATACTCCACGACAAGTAGTCAGAATAAATATAATGATAAGCCCTGGGTAAACATCAGGGTGAAGCGCGAAATTCGGAAGGGAAGAAGGATGAGACAGCGGGTAAGAAAATCGGGGCGCAGGTCACAATGAGAAGAGGTTGCGTACCAGAAGGAAAAAACAAAGAAGATGCTTAAAGAAAGTAAACGTGCCTATATGGATGACTTGGGTTCTGCATTTGCAAATAATCCAAAACGTTTTTGGTCATATGTGAAACATTGTAAAAGGCCTGAATGTGGTGTACCATCCTAGAATGCAGAAGGAGAAAAGAAACTCACAGATAACAGAGAGAAAGCCAAGCTTTTCAATCTTTATTTTGAGTCTGTGTTCACGAAGACAGATACTGGAGAGAAAGAGCCTACACTGTCTTCAAGGTGCACTGCTGATATGCCAGATATTACCGTTAATTACGTAGGTATTTTGAAGCTCATAAATAATCTTAAAGATGGTAAAGCAGCTGGATATGATGGTATTGTTGGTAAGTTGCTCAAAGGAACACAGGCTGTTAGTGCAAAGTATTTACTTCATATCTTTAAACAGAGTTTGGATGTTGGATCAGTTCCAACCAAATGGAATACGGCTGTAGTGGTACCTCGTTACAAGAGCGGTAAGAAGAGTGAGGTAAATAACTATCGTCCTGTGTCACTGACTTCTATTTGTTGTAAGATGATGGAACACATTATTGTGAGCAACCTAGTTCGCCACTTGGAAACTAACAACTTGCTCTCACAGAAACAGTTTGGTTTTCGCAAGGGCTCTTTTGTTAACTATTATACATGCTATTGCGTCTGCCTTGGATGTGGGTGCATCTGTACATCTGGTTGCATTAGACATGGCGAAGGCGTTTGACTCGGTTCCACCTGATTTACTGCTTTTGAAACTGAAAAGTTACGGTGCTTCTGATGGTGTGGTAGATTGGTACCGTGCTTTCCTTACAGGGAGAAAACAATATGGTGTGCTGAATGGTGCCACTTCAAGTGAATTAGATGTTTCTTCGGGTGTTCCGCAAGGATCTGTCAGTGGCCCTATTCTTTTCCTTGTCTACATCAATGATCTGCTGGAAGTTATTTCCTCAAGCTCTGCATTGTTTGCTGACGATGCAAACATGTATTGGATCATTAATTCTGATCAAGACCAGCTTATGCTTCAGGCTGATTTAGATAGGGTGGCAACTTGGTGCATGCAATGGAAAATGAATTTGAATATCAATAAGACTAAAGTTTTAGTGATTTCAAGGAAAAACACGATTGCAATGCCCAATTATGCCATTGGCAATAATATGCTGCAGGTTGTCGACAAACTCTCTGTTCTTGGGATCTCTATAAACAGGAAGCTTAATTGGAACAATCATGTGGCAAAGATTTGTGCCAAGGTAAATTCGGAAGTCCGATTTGTAAATAGGGCGTTGGCCGGAACTTCTCAACGGGCCAGAGAGGTTGTTTACAAGACGCTCATTAGGTCAAAGCTGGAGTACTGTAGTTCAGTGTGGGATCCTCCTACTGAACGCCTCACAAATGACATTGAAAAAGTTCAACGACGTGGTGCAAGAATGGTTTTCGGAGATTTCAGAAGGAAATCCTGTGTTACTACCATGATGAACTCGTTGAAATGGCAACCTTTGACTGTGCGAAGGCGCGACCGCAGACTGGGTCTTTTCTACAATATCTACCACGGGAATACCATTCTAAACCCACTGGACTACTTGCATGCGCCTGACTACATTGGCAGGTTGGATCATCCAAAGAAGGTGAAACGCCCTCAGTCTAATAACGTAGCATTTGCCGAATCATTCTTTCCCAAAACTATACGTGATTGGAATGGACTAACGGCGGAAAATGTGAATTCATTGAACTTTTATAGGTTTAATGCAGGTTTGCTGGAATGTCACACGCCCGTTCAGTGTAGCCATTCAGTGGCTTAGGTCTCGTTATTTAAGGTTTTTGTTTTTGCTTTCCTGTTTGTATATTATAGCCTATGTGTAATTTGTGTAATATATGTATATATAAGTTTTACTTTTTTTTTATCTCTGTTCTAACCTTGAGGTTGTTCTAATGCCTGCGGGACGCTACAACTATTTAAATAAATAAATAAATAAACGTGTCTCGTTTTTAACGAAAAGACATGTTCGGCTAAAAATGTGCTATAAATTGTTCCTTACACTCAGCTCTTGTCGAGATTCATACAATAAGTATGATGAACACACTGCTTGCTTGTATGCGCATATCCATAACATAGTTAGCACCTAAAAGACAAAAGAAGCCAAGAAACCAGGTGCCAAGGCTTCTGTACAAAGTTCTTCGTAAAAACTATACTTGTAGTAATGGTACTAATGGTACAAAACCTTGTAACCACTCACATCATGCTAGTTCTGGGGGTCTTGCCCTTTAGAAACTGAGGCATTTTTAGAATTTTGACTGCTGAAAGTGGCATTTTAATCCTTTAAAGCCCATCCCAAACTGGATATTTTTGTTTAAGTCCCATATGACAGTTGGGTTGGTCGCGGGATTCTATCCGGCATTCACTTGGTTTGCGAACGAGGACGCTGACCACTGTTGCTGCTCGCTTCACTCGGGGTCGTCGAGGACCCCTCACAAAGCTCGCGTTGTTGCGCGTTGGGACTTAGTTTTTCAGTAGCCGTCCTTTTAAATGGACGCCAGGCTATAAAGGGTTGTGGCCCAAAACTGACTTTTTCTTCCAGTAAGTGTTTTACCCCCCCCCCCCTTCTACATGGGACGTGAAAATGTATACCCCTCCCCCTCGAGAGGAGCCAAAAACTTAATGACCCTCCCAATTTCCTTAGCACCCCCCTCCATCCCCGTGTTGCATTAAGTTTCATGTAATGTAATATGATCAACATAACCGTTTGCTTGTATGCCCACATCCGTAACATAGTCAGCACCTGATAGACTGAAGAAGCCAAGAAACCAGGGGGCAAGGTTTTTCTGCAGACTTTATTGAAAAAATCTATACTTGTAATATTGGTATTCAAAACCGTGTAAACATTCACATCGTCCCCCCCCCCCCAGAAGCTGAGGTGTTGTTAGAACTCTTGACTGCTGAAAGTGCCAATTTTGAGGTCCAAAAATGACTTTATCTTCCAGTTTGGTCAGTGTTTTTTGACTTCCCGTCTTGACGGGAACTGACAAATTTATGACCCCCTTGAAAAAAAAAAAAAATCATGCCTTTCCTCACCACCACCCCCCCCTCTCCAATTTCCTCCGCTGCCCCTCTCCCTCCCCTCGGCGATAAATAATGATCGCTCCCTTAGTTTGTGATGCTCTGGGCATCGAAGAAACTAGTATGCATGCATTGACGCCAGCAGAGTGAGCCAAGGATATGGCTATAGTATTGCTCGTAAGTTCTTTTGTTCGAAAATATTTTTTTTTAATTATTGGAGCGAAGCTCTGCTATGATCACACTCCAATGTAATCTTAGACCACGGATCACGCGAAAACCGTAAGTATTATCCAAACCACACTAGCAGACATGTGCCTGTTAACTGTAAGCAAGGTACATTTTTAAATTTTACTGGGGTTTTGCGTCTTAAAATGATTGCAACATACCAGTTATGTGCATTTAGGCTTATGCTTTATTTATGCAATGCTTTCAAAAGTAATTTTTTTTTATAAAGACGTCCTTCAGTATTACATTTTGCGGTTAATTGGTAACTATGATCGGTTATCGGTATTTGGTATATGGCCAGTTCGTTTAACAATCGGCTCGGGTGGAAAAAAGCTGATCGGCCCAGCCTTAATATTGTGTCATGTTGAGGTTAAATCCCAACACAGCCAAAATTCAAATTGTTGAAAATGTAAGGGGAAGGTGCAGGGTAAAGAATAACTAAAAGTTGGAGGATGAGTAATCCTCCATTAATAGAGAAAGATGCATTAATAACGTTTTCATGATACTCTCTAGCTAAGTAGCTACCTTTGCAGCCTTTTCTTGGTTGAATGATATCACCGACCCTTTTTGGCCAAAAAGTCAAACAGCAAAGAAACAGCATTATGACGACAGTGGAAATGACGACGACCTATAGTAATAATAATAATAATAAAACATTTGTCGTGCAAATAGATCACACTGGTCAGATGTTAACCACTTAATAGAGTTAAAACCAACAAAATTCTGGTTGAAGCAGGGATGGACCCAAATTAGCTTATTTAGCTCATTCCTAACGTCAGAAATAGAGACTTTTCAAATTCTTTGAAATTTGCACATCAATATCTTGTTTTTTAAATTCTTTTCACGAATTTAATTTAGTTTATCCTTTATATTTTTATTTTCTGACTTGTCATTTTAAGTTGTAGCATATTTTTTCATTAATTCTTGCCAATTAATGAAATTCAATTTTATTTAATATTCTTAATAAAACTTCTTTTTTTTTTAAATTAATTTCTTTTAAGCCTTAAGTCAGCCGAAGCAATTTAATGCTTGTATGGCTGAACCGGCTCAATTTGGAACATTACCAGAGTTTTTAGTGTAGAAAAAATATCTGGTAAAGGAAGATGCCAAACCGTGGATTCGATCCGGAAAACCTCCGATCATCATAGGGGCCGAAAAATTGTCCAGAATTGGCCAGAATAATTCCCATAGCCGCTGAAGAAGCATGGTAACCTCTAACGCTACACAGGTCGGCAGTCCGGGTGGGGACTTTGCCAAGATCCCCTTTCCAGGGGATCGACCAAATCTGCAAACCTCCAGCAACCAGCTGAGCTCTCTCACCGATGACCACGATAATCTAGTGTAAGTAATCCTAGGTAGTAGAAACATTTTCCGTTTCAGTAATGGTAAATACAATTTTCTGTTTGTAAGATCACTACAAACGTTTCCATAGTTGTAAAACATTTGTAATGATCTTATAAATCTAATCATATATTTTATTTGGTTCATCATGAATGTTAAAAATAAACCAATCACACTTGTTGAATTGATTAATAGGCGAATGTTCTTTTCATTAAATTTAAATTTAAGTTTATTCGGAGTTTCCTCTGTACCTAATGTTTTCGTTTTCCAACATTCCAAAACAGTATAATAGTTATCGGCGATTTTTTTTGTTCGTAAAAATATCGCGACTCTCAATCCTTCAATTTAATAAACGTGTGACTGTTTGGCCCCTCTGGTTTTAGAATCAAGTGTCTATCATCATTATCTCTGTTACTAGATTTTAAAATATTTATCTTAATGTCTTCCAGGATAACCACATTTTTAAATTAACTTCTTTAGTTTTCAGAATAGATTTTGAATTTTGAATGAAACGAACTCTACCTGAAGAAGGTTGCCTATCTATACACACGCTAGTGTGTCGCCGCCAAGTAGACGTTTTATTGTTATTGGAGCTTAATTGTTAGAGCATAATTGTTGAGTGTAATTGTTGTCAGATGGCGGCTCACTAGCAGACTGTGTCTTTTAACTGAAACCAACTTATAAGTGATTTCGGCATACTGGTGTAAATTCCCGCTTTTCAAATCGTTTGAATCAGGTGTCTTGGTCCAGTAACAAAGAAAAACTCAACACGAAAATGTGGGAACGTGTCCTTCATGGAGCGAAAGTGTCCTAAATAACGTTGATTTGTGTTACTGGTAACTAGTAACTAGTAACTAGTCCGCAGGCTCCCATGTTAATTCTCATAGGGTATAACGACACGTCTACAGCTGATTAGGGAAAGTTGCCAGATCTAAATTTCGGCAGACAGGTAAAGCGTCATATGGGGAAGTGCCTTTTTCTAAAATGTGGGTTGCAGCTAGAAGCACGTGGTCCTGAAGTGGCTCGTAAGTGCAAAATTATTGTTGTAACCATTATTTTTATTGTCATTCAACAGTAGATTATAACATGCTTAAGTGTTACATGCTTATCGTTTCAGTATCTAATTGCCAGAGTTCATTGTTGTTGCAAATAGGTGGTTCATTGGGCCTTAGGGCTTCGTCGGGCAGATGACCGGTTGCGGTTAACGCTCGCTAAAACCCTTTGACCCTTTTTTGGTTCACTAAGAGACGGAGTATCTTTTATTGTAAAGGTTTGGTTGTTTTTTTCCTACCAAATCCAATCTTTTTTTTTACGCTACGCGAATTCAAAATGAATTATCTGCCCCACGACCCGAATAAATTTCTCATTACTGGTTCAATAAGACAGGGTACCTTTTATTCCATAGGAATTGATTAGGTCCTTGCAATTACCATACTGTTACGCTTGTTATTAATTTATTTGGAATGTCAATAGCAAATGTGAAAATTATGAATGAGAACATTCATACAATAAAATACCTCCAGACAAAAAAGGTAGGGGTGACAATTACACTGTGGGATTTTTTGTACATTCACAGGCCTATGAAAGTCGTGATATCCACCCAAAACCAAAACTGGTAAGAGAAGCCGCCAAGTTTACAAAAAGGGTCGGCCTTTCAAAGTAGTGGTATCATTCAACCAGGGAAAGGCTGCCAAGGTTAATCCTATTAGCCAAGTTAATTGTACCGAATAATACTTTGGACGTTAAATGAAAACTTGAAGATTGCTACCGCCAGTAGCAATCTTCTAGTTTTCATTTAACCTTCGAACTATTATTCGGTGCCATTAACTTGGCTAATAGGATTAACCTTGGCAGCCTTTCCCTAGTTGAATGATATCACTACTTTGAAAGGCCGACCCTTTTTGTAAACTTGGCAGTTTCTCTTATCAGTTTTGATTTTGGGTGGATTGTATTAACAATGTTTTACTGAAGTTTAGCGTTACATCAATTGCATCTGTGGTACCCGTCCATTATTGGTGTCAGTTCGTAATGAGATGAATAAATAGATTGGTATGAATAATTATGGCCACCCGTAATTTGTGGCTCTCGTTAGTATAGGGGCCAGAACAGTAGTAGTATACATTATAGTGGATGGCGCCACCGTCATTTTTGTATGCAACGTAATGGAGACCATACGCAAATGACATCACGCAACACGCGTTTAACGTGGCCATTTTTGGCTCTCTTCTTCCGTCATACATTTTCACAACCTCCTCTCAGAAAATGTTGTCACAAAGGTCTAACCCCCTCCCTCTTCGTTATCGATAAAGAGGGGAACAATTTTGGAAAATTAAATGATTTTTATCGTGAAATTCATGATATTAGGCCGAATTTATCGTATTTTCTTATGATTTATTTTGCTTTTATCTCGTCGTTTTAATAGTTATTCCAATATATACCCATGATAATAATAATAATAATAGTTTTATTTACAAATGACTTTAAATTAATTTTCAACTTGTGGTAGTTCGAGTACGTACAAATTACAATCAATGAATCAATGAATCCCACAATTACAATCAACAAAGACACTAATTAACGTATAAAAACAAAGACACAACAAACCTGAAAAATAAAAACATAAAACTAAAAGAATAAACCACGAATACGGTTAACGGTAATATCATGATATCAACTACAAATTTAAATAAGTAGTCTACACAACTTAAATGTTAAGACATTGTGATGTAACAGAAAAATTAAACCAATGGCCCACTTGAACTATACCTTCACCTTTACGTCATTTAAATGTTTATAAAATCATCAAAAATGAATCCAGGTAGACAAGATGGGGGAAGGGGGTTGTTAAGAAAAGACAAAAAAATTCATGTTAGAAAAAGATAAAATCTATGGACAGACCCTGTGACAATGGTAATAGTTATATCGCCACTCGTAACACTGTAGAAAAATACGACCAAAAATTTACGAGAAAATCGCATCGACAAACTTCTAATCACGATTAGTAAGTTCATTCTACCTAAAAAAAATATCCAATTTAATTCTTATACACAGGTGTTGAAAAAGGTTAATGCTTACAATCAGCAGAAACCAGCGTGAGAAGGAAATTTTCATCCTTTTTTAGCACACGTATGTAATATTTTTACACGTTAAATTTATGTTGGGTATAATGTCACCGATTTCAGCCAACCTCGTCGACGATAACAGTGACGAGAAATACATTTTGTCGATTCTGGACAGTGATGCATTACATCATTGTGATATATATTCTTCAACCCACTGTCTCTACCCAACCGGAACATAATTCATACTGTTGTGTAATGGAATTGTGCATATTCAATTGAACGAACCGGAAACAGACAAACACGAGAAAAAGATAAAAATAAGCTCATATATTTAGACTGTGAAAAATTAATGCAGACTTGTACGATTCTATTTTTATGACGTAGGCTAGTATAATGTTTGTTGTTATGTGTATAGCTCTACTTTTAATAAATACAAATAGGGAGTGACGTAATGTGCAAGTGTTTTTAAGTTCTGATTCATAAACTGGCAGTAACATAATGCTATGATGCATGGGAATAAAGATGGATTGCAAAAGGGCCAATTTCCGTAAAATTCGACTTAAAAAAAGAGAGGCAGTGCTTACTAACTTACTGCTAGCAGAGCCAAATTCATTAATATTCCCTTCCCCTAGCACAACATCTAATCACGAAATGAGATACGTCAAAAAGTGTGAAAATTTTAAACAGAAGACGAAAATTTAAAGGGAGGGAAAAGCAGAAAAAGAGAAAAGTCTGTATTTTTTCCTTTAAAAAAATCAGAATTTCGCTCGTCAGAAGCTAAAAATTAGTTTAAAATTTCAAAAGGCAGTCGATTTCGACTTTGCCGAATCTTAACTCTACACTCACCGTTTTTTTTTTGGGTGGGGGGGGGGGTGGCAATTAATTATTGAATGGTTCCCTTCAGTGCAATTTTTTACCATACTCTTATCGACTAATACGACTACACGCCTTTAACCTCTTGACTATAATGAATGTACGCAGTGGTAATGTTTTTTGAAGTCCGAATCGAGTGTTCTTCCTAAATGAGAATTAATAAGAAATAAGTAATAGATATCCGTGAAGTAGATCGGGCTGGCGCGCTCGTTCGATTTCGCAACCCTCGATCTTTGGACTGTTCCGTTTCTCGCAGACGAGCAATTATTTCGGGATAACCCGGTCTAATTTACGGATATGTGTTTTAATGCTAAGGTGTGACGTCGAGCCAACAAGCAGTTATTTGAGATTAAAAAAAAAATTATTTGAAAATTTTATTTGTGAATTATGACGTAAATTCCTGAACTCAAACTTCCGGTTTTAACTTCCTGTCTGCGAAAGTCTCAGGTACGCGAGGACGTCCCTATATCTAGTCCCAGTCACCGACATTTGTGTTTAAGGTAAAACCGTATTTTTTCTACTTTATTAGTTTAAATAGATATAGCGTATAAAATGCGCTATTCGCTTGAGTCTCGTAGGTTTTTAAGTGTGTTTAGAAGGTGTCAGTAGGCTAGTTTTCGTACCGTCGGAACAAAAGGTTGTCGGGGGGGTTCGGCTTGGACTATTCATTCGTGGGTGGGGGTGGGGAGGGGGCTAGCATCGTATGCGAGGTTTTTTTTTTTTTTTTTTTTTGGTGTTA
>JAHWFP010116668.1:2061-45344 GCA_023313725.1 Lithobius niger | reverse complement strand
TTTTTTTTTTTTTTTTTTTTTCGTGTTAGTGCGTAAAATGTTGCCAGGTTATAAATGTGCTGTTCGCTTGAGTATCGTATGTTTTTAGGTGTAGTAGGTGTGTTTACAAGTATCGGTAGCTTAGTTTTAGTACTGTCGGAGTGAAAGGTTGGAGGATTGGACCATTCCTGCACGGGTGGGGTCCTAGCATAGTAGCCTACGTGAGGTTTTTTATTTTTTCGTATTAGTACGATAAAGGTCGCAGGTTGCAAATGTGCTTATTTATGTTGGTTGAATTTGTTTTGTGTACGGTAGTTTTGCAAAGCATGTCACGTGGTAGAACAGTGGTTGTGTGGAGCGCGGAAAAAGTGTTCGATTATCAAAAAAAAGTGTACGTTATCGAAAAAGTGTGGGTTATCAAAATTAACCCACGGTCACGTGTGTGGGTTTTCAGATTAACCGTATATAACGGCTACACTTTTAGCATTGGGATGTGTTGGCGTGACGTCACCGCCGTGCATTAAACATTTTTATCAGTTTAAATAACACTCTTAGGAGTGGAAGTTTTAGATAATTTTTTTTATGTTAACCATTAGTGCAAAAAAAAAAAAAAACTGCATTTAAAAGTGTAAATAAATGATGTTGTGGCATCTTCATTCGTATTTTGAAGTGAAAGTTGCAATCTCTCCCTACCATTCCCGGACAAAATTGAAGGAACCAAGTTGTCGCTGTCCGTGCAATATTGTCTGGACTGGAACCAAATTGACTGGAAACGCCTTACCCAATACTGACATGAATCTATGACGACTTGGTACGCTAATACTAACAGACGTTATGATGTGCCATCAAAACGTAACAAACGACGCTGTTCAGTTAACAATTCAGTTATCTACCAGACTTAACCAACAAAGAGGAGGTGCTTGTTTTCCTTAGAAAGACGGTGCCACGCTTTCGCTTCCGATTTGGTTGAATTTCAGCGGAAATAGGGGAAAGCTGCTTAACTTCCGGTCCGAAGATAAGAAGTGGAAATGCTACGGTGTGATAATGTTTGAAGGGTTTGAGGTGACAACCAACCGGCAACCGATCGTTTTAAAAGTTGAAACGCTTGATAACAATTGCATCCTTTTTGTACCGGCAGACATTTATCGTACGCCATCAAGCAGAAGTTAAAGAAAAAATTAAGTTGCAACGACCACCGCAAACTTTTGTGGGGTGCCCGAACAACGCGAGCGAGCACAGCCCAGTGGTCAAGTTGGTCGTCTGGCATACAAGTGAACCCCAGCTTGAATCCCAAGTCCCCTGCATGTGGGACTTAAAAAAAAAAAGGTAAAACGTCACCTATTGATGCGAACAGATCCCTGCTGAGCAACACGTACGGGGGATGTCATGAGGGATTCCCGGGGAACCCCGAACAACGTACGCAAGCACTGTCCAATCAGTGTTGTAACTACGTTAGGTGTGGACGGTGGTAAATTAGCCCTTGGGGGCCCTGGCCCATAATATACAATATGGCTCATAAAAAGAAAGACACGAGCTGAAAAATGTTTAAGTGCGTGCTTTTTTCTGTTTTTTCTTTTTCATTTTTGTTTTAGTGAAAATAGGCAACTTTTTTCATACTCCAGTCAAGTGGTCCGTATTTTCATTTTTTTTTTAAACTTGGAAAAAAGTTTGGACGTAGAGACATTTTTCAGCTCTTGCGTTTTTTATGGGCTACTTCATTGTTTTAGTGATGGGGAATGAAAAGATTGGGAGGCTCGAAATGTATTTTTAAATGCAGTTTATATCCAATTAAATAACTGGCGTGCTACAAAAGAGCCTTTTGTAAATCTAAATAATTTATTTTTCGAGGCCCTCTAAGAGGCTGGAGGGGGGGGGGCGAGGGGGCACCCTTGCCACCCTGAAGCTATACCGTTGAGCCCAACGGTGACAGTGGTCGGTTGTCAGTGAACGCCGCGAGGGACTTAAAAATCGTTAAAAAGTCGTATGTGAATGCGAAACAGATTATAATTTACGATATACTTCGTTATTAGTAGTAAAAAACGCATAAGCGTAAAATACGGATGTAAGCCTTAAAAAAACTTAATGCTCTAAAGGATCATAATACAAGTAAAAGCCATCAGTGTTGCACTAATATGTGTAAAAGAAGGCCCAGCTTTGTAAAACCTTAAAAAAATCTCCAGCGTCCCCAAAAACAAGCTGGAACTTCTTTATGCGAATTAGTGCGACACTGATGGTTTACACTTCTTTTCCTTGTATCTGTTCCTTAGCGCATTACGTTTTTTTAAGGCTTAATCAGTATCTTATACGCTTAAGCCTTTTTTCTTTTGTAATATCTGTTATTTTTTCTTGTCACAGCAAGAATAAAGAACCACAACAAGAATATTGTAATCACCTTAAAATAACATCTGGGTATGTTTTTAGCTATAAAAATTGAAAAATCGGTTCACTGATTCGGTCTCTAGACTCTCGTGAGAGAAAAAGACTCAAAAAGAACAACAACAACAACAATATTGTAGTCACTTTAAAATAGCGTTCGAAAGGTTCTGTTTCTTGTTATTAAGCTATAAAAAGTGAAAATCGTTTCATTTGTTCGATCGCCAGGCGAGAACAAATTTTCTCAAGAATAGCAACAACAACAAGAAGCTGTAGTCACACTAAAATAGCATTCAAAAGGCACTGGGCCTTGTTCATGACAATGTTTTAAGGTATAATAATTGAAAATCAGTTCATGGAGTCGATATTCAGGTGAAAGTAAAATTTCTCCAAACAAGAAGAACAACAAGAATATTGCAGTCCCATTAAAACAAAAGGCCCGAGTTTTAAGCTGTAAAATTTAAAAATGGGTTCGATCTCCAAGGGAGGGTAAAGAGTTCCAACAACAGTAATAATAACAACGGCCACGCTGTGGAGGCCGAATGGTTAGATGTTTGTCATTACAATTTTTAATGCAGTGAAATAGTTGTGACACGACCCCAAATACCGAATTTCGTTGGTCTATGTCAGTTCCTGGAGAAACTAAAGGATTTCAAAGTTTGATGTTTCCCCAACAAAAATAACAACAACAAGTTTATTGTAGTCACATTAAAATCACGTTCAAATGCCCTGGTCGTCGTAATATCTACATTTTAAGCTATAAAAATTTTAAATCCGAGAGCAAAATTTACCCCAAGAAGAAGAACAACTACACCAAGAATTCTGAATTCACATTAAAATGGCGTTACGAAGCCGCTATGTTCATTGGTTCGATCTTCAGGTTCAGTACAGCTATGAAGGGCCATAATTTGGGCTAATCATGCACATCGAGCTAAAACCTTGAAATTTGGTACACACGTCATTCTTAGCAGTACAAATCGAAATAGCCTAGCAACCCACCAAGATACCCCCTAATTAGGCCATCGCCCCCCCCCCCATGCTGCTACTTACTAACTTCCATGAAGTTAATGACCAACAAATTCTTGGTGATCGTGCTAAAACATGAATTGTGGTATATAAGTCATTCTTATCAGTATGCTCTCGCCTATTCGTTGAGGCTTGATCATCAAAACGCCTAAGATTCGGTAGACCTTCATTATATTAAAAATAAATAAATAAATGAAATCGGCTTCCGGGATCATCCAGCTATTCTTAGTGCATGTTTTGCACTGTTGTGTTCAAATGTAAATCGAGTCACCTATTCCGTGACCTAAAGAATTAGTTGAACCTGCCAACAAAATGAGGCCTGGTTTTATGCAAATTAAAAAAAAAATTATCCAGATTTACGGCAAAGCTAACATTAACAACTGTATTTTCAGGTAAGCTCAGCAGACAGATGATTGTTGAAGTTGTTGCAGCTTTTCATGACAAAATATCGTCTAGCAGGCCCGAAAAATGAGGTAATTGGGAATCTCCGTAATAGGTGAGAATTCTACCGATTAAGAGAGTGAATTGTCGCTGTTGTTTGTTCATGTAGATTCCTACATTTAATTAGTATTAAAAAAAAAGCTTAAGTTTATGAACTACAGATGTATGCCTAAATAAAGTGAATGTTCTAAAGGAACAAAGACAAGAAAAAGACTGCAAGCCATCAGCATTAACTAATACGTGTAAAAGAATCTCCAGCGTCCCAAAAAACAAGCTGGAGTTTCTTTTACACGTATTACTGCGACACTGATAGCTTACATGTCTTTTTCTTGTGTCTGTTCCTTTAGAGCATTCAGGTTTCTTTGGCTTACATCTGTATTTTATATGCTTAGGCGGTTTTTAATACTAATATCTGGTTTTTTTCTTGGCAGGGTCACAACCACATTTTTGTGTCTTTTCGGAAGACCCCTAACAAATGGGACCGGGGTTTGACGTTTAGCGTGGACGTTCATACTGAGACTTACACTAAGGAACAGGCTTTGGGCCTGTTTTGGCATGTGTGTTGGGCCTGACAGGCGGTACGGAGTGAAATATCAAGCCTCTAAGATGCATATGGCTGGGTCGATTTGTGCTGCTAAGAATTACTTAATTGTTACTTAAAATTTCCTTCTTTTCCTCAATCAGCAAGAATTTGTTGGTAAGCATCATGGGGACGAGGAGGGTGGTGGGAGTCGCACTGAGGTGCCTTGGGGGTATGTCATGGGGAGTTCCAGACTGGTTCGATTTGCGCTGCTAAGAATGACTTGTGTACAAAATTTCATGCTTTTACTCGACCTGCATGAGAATTTGTCGATCAAATCTCAGTGAGGGAGCACACGGGGTTGCTGTGGGCCCTTTGAGGGTATTTCCTCGGAGTTCCATGACTGCTTCGATTTATTTGTACTGGTAAGAATGACTTTGCGCCAATTTTATATTTTTAGTTCGATCTGCAAGAATTTGTTTGTCAAGCTTAAGGGAGGGGGCAAAGGGTGGGAGGCTCTGGGGTCCCTTGGGGCTACTTCATGGGGATTGCCATGATTGAATAGATTTGTGCTGCTAAGAATTACTTGTGCACCAAATTTCATTTTTGAAGCAAGGTCTGTAAAAATTTGTTGGTTCAAGCCTCAGGAAGAGGAACGCAGGGGGCCCCTTGTTGAGGCGGACCGTTTTTGGTGGGGGGGGGGCAGGTGCTGGGGGCCCGTGGATGGTATTTCATGGGGGTTCCATGGCATCTTCGATTTGTACTACTAAGAATGACTTGTGTACCAAATTTCATGTTTGTAGCTTGGTCTGCTAGAATTTGTTGCCAAGCCTCAGGGAGGGGGCACAAGGCGGTGTTGGGAGGGGGTGCTGGGGGCCCTCGGGGGTATTTCATGGGGGTTCCGTGGCATGGTTCGATTTGTACTGCTAAGAAAGTCTTGTGTACCAATTTCATGTTTTTAGCTCGATTTGCAAGAATTTGTTGGTCAAGCCTCAGGGAGGGGCCGAAGGGGGGGGGGGCTGGGTTCCCTTGGCGGTATTCATGGGGATTTCCATGACTGATTAGATTTGTGCTGCCAAGAATGACTTGTGTACCAAATTTCATTTTTGTAGCTCGATCTGCAAGAATTTGTTTCTCAGTTCACAGGGAGAGGGGTGCTGGGGTCTCTTTGTTGAGGGGCCATTTGTTGCGGGGGTGCTGCGGGTCCTTGGAGGATATATAATGGGGTTTCCATGGCATCTTCGATTTGAACTACTAAGAATGACTTTTGTACCAAATTTCATGCTTTGAGCTCGATGTGCATATTTTTGTTGCTTAACGATTGTACTATTCAGGATTTTAGGATAGGGAATCCAAGTGCCCTGTGCCTAAATGTGTCAGTACCAAATCAGAATGTGTTCTTGCTAAACCAAGTTTGACGTTAGCGCAAGTGTCTGCAGGTACATCAGTTGTTCAGCGTAATGCAAGCTCAGAAAGTGATGATGAGGATGGTGGAAAGTGGCTTACGCCGCCTGTGAAGTGAAAGAGAGGGGAAAAACGGCACCGGCCCAAAACTGTGCCTGTGTCAGCCACTAACCCGGTGGCAGAGAGTGCTGCAGATAGTGAAATTTGTGTCCGTGGAGATAGTTTGGGTAAGGGTGGTCTTTTGCAGGCTGCCCAGCCAAGGTTAGGTGAGGAAAAATTCATGCCACGGGAAACTCGTCAGAGTTGGGTTTCTTGATTTCGACAATTTACGGTGCCATGTGTAATTGGTGGGGATTTTAATTCCCACTATTATGACTGGAGTTCCCTTCGGACAGATGTGAAGGGGCATCGGCTTGTGAGTGCCATTGACGAATTGGGCTTGTCCGTTATTCAGAATGGAACGCCAACCTTTGTCAGATGGCAAGGAGGTAGAGTGCAAGAATCGGTCTTAGATATGTTTATCTGCTCTCCAAGGCTGGCCAGTTGGTTTAGTTTTTATGTCTCAGATGATTTTGAAAGGCAGTGACCACTTACCAGTGGTCCTGCAATCTACTGGTGATTGCACTAGCCGGCGAGGCTGTAGCAGAGGTAGGCCTGCTGCGGATAATGGCATATTTGCGGAATGGATTGAGGAAATGTCCAGCCTGCTAAGAAGGCTTGGACGGTAGTCTCAGGTAAACCTCGTCCGAAATGGTGGACTTCCGTTTGCATTGTTGCAGTGCATGATAGGCGTAGGGCTTAACGGCAATGGAAGCAGAGGCCCAATGAGGAGCGGTGGCTATGAGGCGATAGTAGCTGAATTGTCGTTCCTCATCAGGAATAAGAACTCTTACGGTGAACGTTTGTGCGAACAGGTTGGCGCTGCTGGCTCCCTAGCACAGGCCTGGTGGGTTTTGCGGGCGCAAGATCAGAAATGTGTGCAGCAATGGATTTATGATCCACAGATGACAGGTGTGAGTTGATGACGGATGCATTCATGGAGCATTTCGCAATTGTGTATGCACTACCGGTTGGGTCGTAGCCTCTGGTGAAACTTTTGGACCAGACAGTTCACAGTGATGTGGACTTACCGTGGGATGAGTCTGAGTTTGTGACTGCTTTGTCACGATGTAAGGATCGCAGCGCCCAGGGCGTGGACAGGGTTCTGTACAGTTGTCTGAAAGGCATCACACGTAATGCGAGGAGGCAACTGCTTGGCCTGTTTCAGACGTTGCTTGATGGGGGTGCTGTTCCTCTGTCATGGATGCACACCAATTTAGTCCCGGATCATAAGGCGAGGACTGATCGCTCATGGGTACTTTGGGTGTTTGTCACCAGTGCAGTTTGGGTATAGGCGACACAGGAATGCCCAGGATTAATGTTATCTCCTGCCAAGACGGAGCTTCTGATTTTTTTCGTGTTGCTGCAATTCGGCAAGGGTGGTTTTTGGTCATTGTTAACGGTCTAGCAGTATCTCCCATGGAGAGGGTGAAGTATCTGGGTGTCATTCTCGATGGTGGCCTTGAGTGGGGCCTGCATGTAAGCCAGTTGCGTGAAAGGGTCCGTGCTCGGTCTTCGGTTTTGAAAGTTCTTGCAAGGAACAGGACAGTACACAGAGGTCTACCTACAGGGTTTTGATTAGAGGGTTTTGATTGGATTATCATCTTCCACTTTTGTCCTACATTTCAACATACTCGGTCATTGCAGGTTTCCGTAAATGATTGTCTCCGTCTGGTCACGGATTGCTTGCTCTCCACATCTGTCCAGTCCCTTTGGGTGGAAAGTGGTGAGCCTCCCTTGCATCACCATGTGAGTGAGGTTCTGGTTGCATTGTGTTTGAGGAACATAAGCAGGGGGAAGTCTGATCCTGTCGTCCGAATCCTCTGGGACTACTGTGGTGTGAGTAATACTGCGCATGAAATTCTCGGTGATGCTGGTAAAGGGGTCTCTTTCCTACTGCAGGCAACAGGCTGCCACCCCTTTAAGGTTGGTGTTGCCAGCCCAATGAGTCCGTGGGTGTGGTATCCGTGCTTGTCCGTGGGATTTGCGCAACGTTATACGGTGCGTGAGGTATTTTGTGACGCTTCATATGTTCATGCGATGGGTAATGATGGGGTCGGGGTTGCGATCCCGTCTTTGAAGCTGGGCTTTCGGCATTGAGTGATGGGGTGAGCTCCAGCACAGAGTGTGAGTTAGTCGCAATATCAATGGCTCTAGATATTGCCCTAGACTTGGATCTGCCGCCATTTGCAATTGTGACAGATTCATTGTCTGGGATCAAAAGGCTCCAGGAGATGATTGGGTCGCTGGAGGTAACAGATCCGCTAATCTTTTCTATCTCCATGAAGTTATGGGCTGTATTGATAATCAGGGATATGGTAATGGTAAAGGGCCACTCCGGGATTCATGGGAACGAATAAGTTGACAGGCTGGCGAAGGACGCTAGACTGTCAAGTCCTCCTGGTTTCGTCGGTTGGGTCGAAGTGAGCAGCAGTCCGGAGGTGGTTCCTGAGTAAACGGCTAGTTGAGTGAGATATGGCAACAGCTGGCAGAGCCCTCTTTCAACTACAGCCTACATGTGGTGTGAATGTGGTTCTGGATGTTCTACCGAACTGGATAGCGAGGCTGCTTGTTAGGCTCCGCACGGATCATCTGTTGTTGCCCGCGCACCAGCATAGGCTGGGCTAGGTGACATCGCCACTCTGTCGATCATGCGGTGTTGACTTCACTGTTGAGCATTTTCTGCTGTGTGTGGCCTGTTTCGGCGGCAGCGAGCGATGTCGGCCTCGTGGTTTGGGAGCCATCTGTCGCTTTCTGCCTTGTTGACGCTGTCATCTGATGCTTGATCGATTCGCAGCACTAGGGCCTTGGCCCATTTCTGTGTTGTTACGGGTGTGGAACTATGACACCTACGACTGCTACACCCCCATTAGCTGTACGAGAAATGGCATCGTAATATGGATTACCATGTGTGTTGTGGTTGGTTTTGTACAGGACTCATCAGTGACTTTTTGTTGTGTTTTGTGCTTCGTTGAATTGTGCATAGTACACATTGCAAAGGTGTGTTTCCGAATTGGGTCCTGCATTACTCTATGGTGAACTTTGTGAGTTTTGGATGTTTGGCTATTTGTAACTAATTGGTATGTTGTTGATTTACAATTGGTGAAGTTGAATTAGTTAAAATTAGTTTGTGTCAATCTTGATTTGTCAAATAGCATTGTAACAGGGCGTATGATTAGAGGTCACGGCTCTTTGAATAAAATTCAATTCAATTTAAAGCCGTGAAGTAGTTATGACACGACCCCAAATAGCAAATTTGTTGGTGTTTATATCAATTCTGGGGAACAGGGCTTCAAAGTTTGATGTTATGCAAGTAGGGATTTACGATACGGTCAAGGACGCTATCATCCGATTGTCAAACGCAAATTTGTCGTAACCTCGTGCGTTTAAACGTACTATGTTCAACCATGGCCAGAAAACTGTACGGCGCGACTTACAACAATATTAGGGGCGGAGCGGTAGACAAAATGGCCGCCACATCTGCTTCATCTCGTCGATTATTCTTCGAGGAAGTGTCTTTGTACTGAGAGAAGCAACATCTATTGGCAGCTAGTGACGGTTTTTGTTGGTGACTATTATTGTTGGTTAACTAACATTGCATGTATGACCATTGTTGTGTAATAACGATCTTGGTTTGTGGTCTTAGGAGGTGAAACGTGGGTAAGCAATTCTTGCTAAACCCAGGCCTCACAAAATAAACCATCTTTGCCATGTCATGCCGTCTTCTCCTCTTTGAATCTCCACGACCCTACATTTGGTAGCAGCGGCGATGGGTTCCAGGGAGAAAATAGCTAGAAATCCAAGGGCATAAATTGACAAAATGGACGAAACCTTCTCCTACAAGATGGCGTCCTAAGCAACGAGCAACACTACCTAAGTGACGAAGAATAAAGCTGCCACATTCAAAGACTACTATTATTGAGGACCCAAGTTTGTGGATAACTTTCTACAGCTCCATGAGTAATCCATAACGCAAGTATCTTCGTCATTATTGCTCTCTGTTAATAATTTCTACATTTTCTTCTACAATTTTTTATTCTATGCAGTGGCATCAAACGACCTAACTCTCTTTTAAAAGGGAATCCAACTGTTCGATGGGAGCAATTTCCTCTTTTGGTGGACGAAAGTCTTGAATCACATAAGATGTGAAGGTCATGCCGAGGCCCTTACTCAAGTAATGCCTGCCGCAGATGCTGCAGCAGCCATCCGCAATGCATGGGTCACGAGCAATAACTCTGCATTTGACTTTATAACAAAATGCTTCAGTGATAACCAACTAATTAATTACCTGGAGGAAACCAACGTGAAAACCATCTGGGATAATCTCAACGTCACATTTCATGTCGAACGTACTGAAGTTCACCTAAAATACCTGGACCAGCTTCACTCGATCTCTTTACAACATAATGAGAGCATAAGCGCCTATTCACGAGGATAAAAGGTATACATCACATGTGTGTTAATGCAGGCCGAAATATCACGGATACTGACACTAAGGCATAAAGCAATCAAAATACGACCCGATCGTCGCAACTTGTATGCTGAAGCAGCACCATTGTTAGACATGGTTGAAGCCCGTCTCACAGACGCATTCTACTGTATTACAGGGAAAGATGAAACCACCCTACACTGGCAGAAAAGTATGTCCTTGTTACATGACCCAGAGCATGTCCTATCTGTGCATAAGAGGAATGGGTCCTAATGTTATCAGGCACATAGAATCCCAAGCAATCCAGCTTCGTCCCAGATGTAAGACAGATCCCAACGCCCCCAGGTGCAATGCACATGGTGTAGAAGGTTTAATCACGAACTTGCGACGTGTCGTGCAAGACTCCAATACGAAGCAGAACAATCTCAAGCTCCCCGTAATGTTTTGCAGCCCGTTGTTCATCCAACTGCAGCGCTGCATCGTGGAAATCGATACCCGTCACGTTTTAGAGCAACGACAACGGTCCGACAGTTACAGTCTGATGAGATATGACTCGTCTACAAGACAACTAGATGATCAATCTCCACAGACTGCCAAGCTTGGCCGTGTGGCGGAAGATACGATCCCCGAGTTGGCCCTAACAATTTATACTGTAGATGCACCGAAACCTACGGAATACTTCGCCTTAGATTGTGGTGCCACGAGCCACATCACATACAGGGACGATTGGCTGCATCACCCAATACCTACGAACACAAAAAAATTCTTAGAGTCTAAAGAAAATTGCATATTCTTAACCAAGCGTGGCATTATCAAGATTACAACTCCCTACCTTATTATGCGCTAGGAAACCGTCTTGTGAATACAAACGTCTTGCGTAATCAGAAGCTGCAGCAAACCTGATTTCCACACCTAGACTATACCATAAAGGTGTTACTGTGTCCCAGAGGAATCAATAGTTTTTGATACGAAAAGCCGGTGTGCTCGTTGCTGGTGAGACTCTACTTAAAGCCTTTACCTGAAGACTCCATCATGGTATCTTCCACTGTACCCACGTCCCCCTCCCACCACTGTGATGAAGACCTTCCCAACGATTTAGTATTTTGGATGCTGTGGCACCATTGCCTAGGACACCCTTCCAACACGTTAATGAGGATGATACAATGCGACTTGCTTCTTGGCCCCATAAACTTTGGTCGCCACCAAAAGAACCATGCGAGACCTGCGTTATGTGTAAAAGCCGACTTTTGCCATTCCCAAAAGTTGCTCCAATCCGTTCCTGTCACGTCCTGCATTTTCTACACGGGGGCCTGACCGGACCAATCTCAGACCCAACATACGGCAATGCAAGATATGTATTCCTTCTAATCGACGATTTTCCACACCGGGTATTTCCCTTCTTCTTAGTCCAGAAATATGATGTTCTTGATGCTTTACGCACTTTTGTCCTCCAACGCAAAATGAACCACAGCACATAATCCTCCAAACAGATAACGAGCCCATCTGGAATTCTGCCGAATTTGAGAGTTATTTGTTGGCCCAAGGGAAACACCTGTATTCCGCTCTTATACGCCTCAAACCAACCCCCTCATCGAGCGATCTTTCCAGACGATTATATGTAAGGCTACCACATTA
Source organism: Lithobius niger (assembly GCA_023313725.1). Classification (NCBI taxonomy): domain Eukaryota; kingdom Metazoa; phylum Arthropoda; class Chilopoda; order Lithobiomorpha; family Lithobiidae; genus Lithobius; species Lithobius niger. Next base: position 33,438 of record JAHWFP010116668.1, on the reverse strand, counting down.
TTAGACCACAGCAGACTCCCATACGGTTATGGCGTTTCACAGTAGACATGTCTTGTTTTCTGCATAACCCGTTACCAACTAAGCCTTTATACAATTCCGAATACCAAACACAAATGAGCCGTTGGAGACCTAACCGTTACCCTGGTACATCTAGTCATTTACATGTCTTTGACTGTTTAGCTTATTACGTGTTACCAGCCCACCAGAGACACAAATTACACCCCACTGCCAAACGTGCGATTTATTTGGGATTAACCCGACGCAGTATAGGCTGCCTATTAGTCGACCTAGAAACTAAAAACTTCTCGTCAGTCGTGATGTTCGCTTCGATGAGCGAGTGTGTGGAGGCGATTTGTTAACACCTCTTCTACCCAATGTGACCAACTCCACAGTCCTAGATACTAACATCCACTATGATTCCGACATATGCCGCCATTAAGGCCCTCCGCCAATTAAGGATCCTCCACCCACAGCTCAAGATTTACCAACATATGGCCCCCCTCATGGACGTGGACGCCCGCCTGGAACCACCAAAGCAGTTATGCAGGAAAGACGAGCACGTGAAGCCGCTCAAACAACACATAACGCACCACTGGACTCTGACAAAGAACCTATAATTTTATTACGTCACCTAATGACTGCAACTTCCATCCCTACACCCACCACCTTCCAGGAGGCTATCACTTCAGTAGAAGCAACAGAAAGGCGCAAAGCTATGGATGCCGAACTAGACTCCATGAGTTCACACCAAGTATTGACGCTAGTCCCCCGCCTTCCTGGTGCTAAACTGATTAAGTCAAATTGGGTCTTCACCTGCAAACAGAACCCAGGTGGATCAATTCGCAAATTAGAAGCACGTGTAGTGGCTGCAGCTTGGCATAAAAAGGGACTACCTCACCGCATATTCGCCAACCGTAAGGAACTCTTCAGTCCGCCTTGTCTTAGCACTCACAGTAAAATTACACCACAAATTACACTTCCTAGATATCGTCACTGCTTACCTATTTGGTAAAATTACACGCACCGTCTATTTACAACAAGCACCAGGCTACGAAAAACCCGGGGAAGATGGCCAAGAACTCGTTTGTCTTCTCCTAAAATCCATCTTTGGCCTAGGCGAAAGTGGACGAAATGATACGAGTGTGTCAGCAATATTTTCCGGCGCCTTGGACTTATGAAATCGACTTACGACCTTTATGTATTTCTCCAACGTTCTGGTGACAACTTATTATAACTTTGTTTATTTATCGATGACAAATTAGTGAGTGTTAAAAATGACCGCATTTATCACTCGTTTCTTGTTAGCCTAAAAGAGCATTTGGGAATTGTGGAAGTAAGTGACCAAAAAAAAAAAATACATAGACTATGAAATTGTTACATATTACTTTGAGTAATTCAAAGTACATTACTAACAAATTGGAATACTTTGGGTTATCAGAAGCTAATCCCGTTCAGACAGTATCCGCATCATTAAAGGTACTGGATGATTGTCTTGAATCACAACCTTGTGAACAAAACAACGTACCTTGAAATGTTGGGGTCTTTAATGTTTCTGGGCATCCAAAGTCGACCAGACATTTTATTTAATGTAGTCCAGTTGGCTAGGAACTCCTCGAATCCAAAGTTAGCCTACTTAATGGCATTGAAGCGAATTTGGCGTTATTTAAAGGGTACAAAAGGATATAAATTACATTACGATGCTGCAAAAATTGGTCCATTACAGGCATTTGCTGATACATTTTGGGATTCCGTATCCGGAAGTAAGGGAGTGAGTGACAGGTCATTTAATTAGTATTGGAAACTTACCCTTAGCTTGGTCTAGTAAGACTTAAAACCTTGTTGCCCATTACAGCTGTGAAGCTGAAGTGACTACACTTTCAGACAATAAAATAATTGTTCGTCTTGGAGGTTCGTCTTGAGAGTTAAGCGTTTCAGAATTGTTTTACCCCATTAATTTACATACTGACTCTAAATTTGGAATAGATCTCATAAGAAATGGTGGCAGTGCTCAGTTTAGGCATTATTCTCGGAAAGTGAATTTTGTGCGGGATGAAGCAGAGAAAAATAACATTTGTTTTTTTCTGCCCAACAGATGAAATTCCTGCAGATCCCCTTACCAAAAATGTATCAGGAAAAAATTGACGAGTGTGATGATTAATGAATGCCGCTTTTTGTTTAGAGCAGTTTTTCGATTTTGGTGAAACAAAAATGTTAAGACCGCCCTATAGTACGTTTCGCTTAGGGTGTTGGAGGTCGAGACGTTTAAATTGTTTCTACCGTTTAAAAAAATTGTTTAAATCGTTTTTATTTCAGGTGTTAACGTGCCTGCTTTAACAATGTGTTCCTTCGTGAAAATGATTAACATCTTTATGACTGCGTTTATTTGTTAGCAGTTGTATGTATTTTGCGTACAAATTTAGGTTATGCATTTTTAGCTGATAAGTCGACTAATTGGGTATTATGTTCGTTACTAGAGGAAGCCCGAGCTACGCAAGGCTGGTCTTGGATGCACAGTTTGCAACACTGGTACGGTTTGGTTGCTCATGTGTATGTCCATGTTTCATCGAATTAAGTTTGTTCATTCCAATTTTGCGCACATTGGCTAACAAACGCGCATGTCAATTCACTGGCTGCTCCGTCTTTATAATTGTCACGCTCAAGCATCGTTTCATGAAAAACTTGTTGGCTGGCTAATAATGTTCTTTTGCTTACCCTACTGAAGTTCGTTGTACGCACAGGTGGTGTTGGATGCGCCGTTTGCAACACTGGTACGGTTTGATTGCTCATGTGTTTGTCTATGTTTGACCGAACAAGTTTCGTCCATCAAATTTTCGGTTCGCTCACTCAGTCAGCAACCCCGGGCATGACGCAGCCCCTTTTCCAGTCACTGATGTTTCATCGAAAATCAAGTATCATCAATTCAATTTTTGCACACACTGGCCAACAAACGCTGATTTTCGTTCTCTTCGCCTACTCAATCAACGACCTCGGGCACGACGCAGCCCCGACCCCTTTAGCCAATTTTTACGCACACTGGCTAAGAAACGCTTTCACCGAATTAAGTTTCCTCAATCCAATTTTTGCGCAAACTGGCTATTTTCTTAGTTTTGTTATTATTTACTTATTTTGTTATATAAAGCCTGCTCCAGCCCATTGTATGTTCAGATTGCGTGGAACAGCCCATTTTCTTATTGCCCATGCACTAACTAATCCACACATAAAAAAATTCATGCTTTTGTCTGCCAAGACCTAATTTTATCGGATTTTGTCGCTAAGCTACCTCACTGTTGAAAGTCAGTGTTTGTATGAAAGAGTAATGTTTTTCTTGGTCTAGCATAACGAAGAGCAAAAGAACTATTATTTAACTCAAAAGGGTGTCCTTTCTTCAAAATGCGTAATATTACATAATGTAGTTTTCAGTACGAACTATAGTGGTATATTTTAAGACCAAACTGCAATAAACGGCAGAAGAAACAAACAACTGACCCAAAGGAGCCAACTTTGGGTTAAAGCATTCTCATGATGATACGTAAAATGTCTTCTGTTCATCTCTGCACACTTTTACCTTCCTACAATTGGCTCTTTTGGGCCACACACAAATAATGTTTGTCAAGAGGGGAGGGGGGGGGGAATTGACAGGGTGTGCAAGGGGAAGGATGGGCAACTAAATTTATGACGTCATGCATAATGAAACTTCCAAACGGGCAGCGGAGTAGAGAGAAAAACAAGATATTTTCCGGTTGATTTTACCACAAAACGGCCTCTTTTATTTTTTATTTTTTTTTGGAGGCGTAGGGGGCGAAAGGGAGATTTTTTGGGAGCGGACGGGATAACTCCTCCCTAAACCATGAGGGATGGCCGTGACTGCGCTTTGATACGTGAATGGCTGGATGGCAACCTCTGCGCATGTTTAAAAATGTCGTTGCCTTTTGCAAATTGTGTATTGTTTAAATTGTATGTTGTGCATTAAAACCTGTTTAACGTATTTTTTCACCAGCAGAGCAGTGACTGACCCCTATTGTTTATTAATAAACAAAAACGTATCGTTAAGAGTTAAAAGTAAGGGTCTAACAGTCAAAACCTGTAAGGAACACCGACGAGCTTTGACTGTAAGGGTCTAGGTGTCAAATTTGGCCAGTAAGAGGCTGCTAAGCATTAGATCCTTACTACCCGGTTTTTGACGAACAGCTGTCTGAAATCGTCCTATAATGACCCATGAGATGATCCGATGATAGTGGGGGTGTGGGTTTCCTACTTTGTTTTAGGTTGACATTTTTTTTTCGGTTTGGTAACATGGCAGCGATTCCAAGCAAGACAACCTGCTACAAGCGTAAGCGTGTACACCCATTCTGTCTGAGTAACTAAGTAATTAATAAATAGACATAAATAGGCTAGCTGAAAATAATATTAAGGAAAATTGGAAATTAGCCAACAGCGAAAATCGTACACTAGAAATAACGTAGTTCAGTAAGCCACCTTTATGCACTTACATTTCATCGGAGTGCAACGGAGAGATTAAGGCGCTATGCAAGTGATCTGGGGGCAAACTGGGTGGCCGGTTCGAATCCGGGTCATGCCACTCCGATTTAACGCAAGTGCATAAAGGTGGCTTACTGAACTACGTTATTTCTAGTGTATGATTTTAGCTGTTGGCTAATTTCCAATTTTCCTTACTAAGTCATTAACATGATCACCGTGTAGTACGGGTCTAATGCTTAGCAGCGTCTTACTGGCCAAATTTGACACCTAGACTCTTACAGGCAAAGCTTGTCCGTGTTCCTTACAGGTTTTGACTTTTAGACCCTTACTTTTAACTCTTAACGATACGTTTTTGTTTATTAATCCGTGTTACTTTGAGAATTGTAATAAATAGGTGTAGTTGTGGATGAGGGGTTGGGTATGTGTGACACCTTTATAATTATTAATTTGTTGTTTGTTTTGTTACTCCGCCTTTAAGCTCGGTAAATAGCTGTGGACTTACTAACCTGGCTATCGCTAGTGTTAACAATAGAAACAAATCCTTTAATCTTCAGTCTATGTCTTGCAGCTGGTGTTTGCTAAATGGCATTGTTGCATAATAACAATGTTTAAAACGGTGTAAAACAATCAATCTGGTCGTTAGGAGCCCCGTAACCCCTGAACCACTTGACCAATTAGAAAAGGCCTTATCTACGGAGCAATACCTGTAAAATGAGCTAAGAGCCAGCTTTACAGGACAAATAGTTTGACCTGTAGAGAGGACAGACGAAAGGTACATCCCCAGAACAAGACCAAGACCAAGAACAAGAAGTTGTCTATTTGTCCCCTCTCTGTATCTCGGGTTTGGCTGGACTGAATTTCACAATTTTTGGACTGTAGACAGGCCATGACTAGTCAAGGCTAGATTCCAAATTTGGTTTAAAATTTTTGAATTCTGACGGAGTTATAAGCTCTCAAAGTAGAAAGTTTAACACAGAGATACTAGGTCGACCCATACTAACACTGGCTATCGCCAGTGTTAATTGTTTATGCAGTCAATTATGTGTTTGTAAGGTTTCATCTAAACACACACTAGTGTGTCGCGCCAATTTAGGCAACAAACATCACAGGAAACATCACATCAATTCAATTGTCGAGGTTGTAAACCATTGTAGCGCGACGCCATAGCGTCAGTGTCTTGTATCTTGAAGCATAGTTGGGCACATTTCAGGTTCTTGAGGAAAAATAATGCGGTACAAAAGCTTGTATTGAAATCGAGAGCAATGACCCACCTGACAAAAATTAACTCGTGTAGGAATGCCAGCTAATCTGCTTTCGATGCAAAATTTGACCCTCAATAACGTTGAAAATGTGTTATTAGATCCCCATGTTAAATCCCATAGGGTGATTATTCATCGATACCAAGATAACGGGAAGGCTTCCAGCTATGAAACTGGATGAATGCGTGTAGTACAATACGAACTGCGTACCTTTTATGGTTAGAAGCCTGGAGGCCTAAGGGGGATGGCGTGGGATGGCGCGTAAGTACGAAAATATTGTTATAACCATTGTTAGTATTGTCGGCATTGTCTCTCATTGGACGGCCAAAGTTTCGACAACGACTACGTGTATACTGCCGCGCGTGCCTAGACACACACTAGTGTATCACGATAAATCTAAACAACGTTATCAATTGTATTCATGTCCAATGCACGTAAAATAAACCAACTGTAAAAACAAAGCAAAATAAATAAAGCCAAAAACTGGTAAAGTGGCCACCAAGTTAAGAGTGGTTCGGCCCTTCAAAAGAGTGATATCAACACACCAAAACTAACTAAATAAAACAAATTACAACAAAATTAAAACCAAACCAAAAACCTATAAAGAGGTGACTAAGTTGAGCATGGTTCGGGCCTCTAGACAAAAGGTAGCAAATTGTTGAAAACCAATTTCTTGTTGACGTGGCACTTTATTACACATCTGCACGGTAGTGGAGTTGAGTCAATACACAATTAAAAAAAAAGGAGTGATATCATATCAAAAACCAAAACTGGTAAAAGGGGCCGCCAAGTTCCGAATGGTTCGGCCCTTCAAATGAGTGATATCAACACACCAAAACATTCGCCAACTTAATCGTACCGGATAATATTTTGGACGTTAAATTAAAACCTGAACATTGCTACCGAAAGTAGCAATGTTCTAGTTTTCATTTAACCTTCGAACTATTAAGCGGTGCGATTAACTTGGCGAATGTTTTGGTGTGTTGATATCAGTCCTTTGAAGGGTCGAATCATTCGGAACTTGGTGTCTCCTTTTACGAGTTTTGATTTTTGATGATTTAATATACCAGGCATTTTGTTGACGTTTTGTATAATTTTCAAATTTGTTAAAACTAAGAAAGTGGATCAAGTTTTTTTCAATAGTGTAAATTATTAAACGAGGAATTCCGTGAAACGTAAAGTTTGTAATTTTTATATTGTCTCATTAAATCGGAATGAGATGAATATGGAGAGCTATTAATGCAATCGAAAATCAATAAGAGGTTAAGTCGGGTATTAAAACTATTTCGTAAATTCACAAACGCTTTACTGAACCGTTGTTCTGTCACTTCAACTCCAAGAAATTATAGCACGATAGTTCATTAGCCCACGTTACTTTATTTCTTATTAAATCGGAAATGTTCATTCCATGCCATCGTGTTTCTTAGAATAACTCAATTCTTATTTTACTTTTTTTAGACCAAGAGGAATATTTCTGTGAACTAAAGTGGCATGTTGCAAAGTAAAGCCAGAAAGTACATACACATATACACATTAAAACTCGACGTTTTGGCCATTTCAAATTGCATTTTATTTCAAATCCGAATTACCAAATACCGTCTTAATCTTGAAACATTGTGTATTTCAGTTCATTCCCCCTGGTGCACACCCACATTCAACCCAACACCAATAGGTTTCAAGATTACATCGAATTATTAAAAAATTTCAAGTTGACAAATTCCGACACCAGGGGATCCTCAGCAAACCCATATAAATACTGGATTCAGCTCGTAGCACACTTCGTTTAGTGCTAGCCACAAAGCCCACATCGAAGTCTCCTCTAGTTTAAAATTTGTTTTTAATGTTTTGCTGTTCTGTCCGTTTTAACACATCCTAACAAGTCGAAGATGGACATTTGACTATTTTGGCTATTGACTCATGGCTTTCTTGTGTTTTTTATTACTTGTTTTTACTGTCTACTCTTGATAATGACTATGAAATGGGCCGAAACGTCGAGCTCTTTAAGTTTAATTAACTGAAGTGGCACACAAACCATAGAAAAGTGTGTAGGATGTTTCTTACCGTTATCGTAGTGAGTCTTTACAACAATGGAGATCCTGACTGCAAATGTCAGCAAATTGGGGAGAAGTGCCTGCACGACCGTTCACTAAAAAATGTAACATGGTTCATTTTGTTTATTAGGAACAATAACGTTAGGTAAAACATTCCCATCGTTGTATTGCGGTGAAAGCCAGTGTGCGGCCATCTATATAAACAAACACTAAAGAAATCAAACCTGCACATTGGCTGTAGGTTTCAGTCCCTGGCTGCTACAACGGGAGTGTATATTTACTTGTTTTATCTGTAGCCACAGTTCTCATGTATTCAAGTTCTTTAATTTATTTTTACACACGATCACTGACGTTTCTGAAATTATTTCAAGCAAAAAATATGACTGTATGTGTACATATAAATTAATTAGCACAACAAGTACGAAAATAATTCGTGATTTGCTATTCAAGAATTGATTACTGTCTTTTTTTTTTACTGAAGTAAAAAAGGAGTTGTGGTTTTCCTTACTGTTCCAAATCGCATTTCAGTTTTGGAGTGAGACCTTCAAAAATGTTGCTAAGAAAGTGATGCTAACGCACACGTCATTATTGTCTCTTACCGTTACTATAACAATAAATCGGAGTTTTGTCAATTTTTTACTTTTTTACTTGTAATTCATAACACGAGCCTACGGACCATAAGTCACACGCTCCTTTTACACTACCATGACCCTTGTATCTCACATTTTACAGTACTGGAACGCAACCTACACAGCTGCTCACAAAAACCCACACCTCGTCCCTCTTCACAGTGACCCTGATGTATCTGAGTCACTTCCAGTCCGACCAAACCTCCCCGTCTGTTCACAAAATCTCACTATCTGCTGCAGAGTGGATAATGTCCCGGCATTGTGCGAGGAGGCGCCAACAATTTTCCTCTAGTCAGTCTCCCAGTTCCCCAGAATTCAGCCCTGGAAGGTCACCTAAAGATGGCACACGAGCCCAACTGGTCCGGGCTCCATGCCACACCTGCAGATTTGAGTGACGCTGATGCCCAGCTGATGCTCGTGAGCCCTCAGCAGTGCAGGCCGGTCCTGAGCCTGGACACCAGCGCCATGTCCTTCCCAGAGAGAGCATCCAGGCCACACGAAGAGGCGACTGGGTGGAGGTCATAAACAGCACAGGCAATGCTACTGCCATCCCATTCCAGCCATTCCCTAACAGACACCCACCTCAGCACCAGCAGTAATTCCCTAGGAGTCACCGGGAAAGTCACAACATTGCCTCTGTCTGTAAACCCCCTGCCCAGCAGCCATGTGCAAACTCGTTCCTGGAAGTGCCCAGCATGGCCCAGTATCAGCCTGATTCCCCATTGCACAGCACTGACCAATTTCAGGCCGATATCCACAGTCAGTGCCACCTGCACTCTCTGCATGACCACCATCGATACTAGCAGAAAGGGCAGATGAAAATTCACACAAGACCGAATGTACTTCCGATACAGTGTCATGATAACCGATCTCTTGGCCACTGACTTAGTAGAGGATAGGGACTTGAGGGCCCCATGACGAAAAATCCCACTCTCTAACACCACTCGCATCCATGAAACAAGACAGTTGCGGATGCAATCTGTACCCCATGTAGCGCACACAGGTGGTAGCTTTCCACCGTGAAACCAACCCGAAGTGTACCAGCAAGCATCTGCCCACGAGGGAAAATCATCAATTCATTTTTCGGTGCAGACAGAGCCAGCCCCTCTCCACAAGGAGTGTGATTTCCCTGCGATGATTCCCTTCTACGTTGACAACAAACAACCTAAATCGGAGCCAACAACTCAGACCGCCACATTGTCCACGTATGCCACTATGTTGCCAAGCGCACTAAGATCCCCGAGGACAGCGTTGATTGCTACCGCTAAAAGAGATGGACTCAGTCAACTCCCCTGCGTCAGCCCTCTATCAGTCGATCTCGCACTCGACCGAACGCCACCAACCCTCGTGATCAATGAATAATCACCCATTGGAAATTAACATGGGGATGAGTGGACTAAAATTAGGTAGCTACAGCTAGTTACAGATTTGCAACGTTATTGAGGGTCAGATTTTTAATTGAAAGCTGCTTAGGTGACATTCCTTCACGAGTTAATTTTTATCAGCTGCGTCACTGCTTTCCATTTTATTACAATTTGAGCTTTTGTACCGCAATATTTTTTCCCCGAAGTACCTGAAATGTGCCCAATTATGCATCAGGATATTAGACACTGACGCTATTATTTCCAATTTTCCTTAATTAGACACTGACGCTATGGCGTCGTGCTACATGGTTTACAACCTTGATAATTGAATTGATGTGATGTTTGTTGCCTAACTTGGTGCGACACACTAGCGTGTGTCCAGATTAAACAGAGGTGTTATTGTTGCCTACCACTTTGCAATGATTTAAAGTGTCGCAATGATTTAAAGTGATTATGTCGCTGGCTAACAATATTAAACAGAGCACTTATTGTTGCAGAATCAGGGTTTATAAGGTGTAGATTTCGCTTGAAACTGCAATAAAAACTATAGTCAACTAGGATGTATCTTGATGCTGGCTACAAAATCAAAGTCTTGCAATGCGCCAAGTTTTAAAGTTGCGTTGTATGTCTGATGAGTGGACACTTGGCTCGTTTTTGATATCACAGACGTTCAATGGGTGAAGTTTAAGCGGATTTTTTTACTCACAATTTATTGTTTTGGGTTTAAATGTCACGATTTTTGGTAGCTGCACCTAACGTGAGTTTTTTGTTATTACGTGTTTGGTTGTAACCTTGCTAAAGCGATCCAAACATATTTTCGATGTTGACGTTTGTGTAGGTATCAGCTGTTTTAGTAACTGATGAGATTTTATGAATTTGTGGTTTTGTTGATTTTTTTAAGTTCATACTTCCCTTAAAAGCAAGGTAGCAATACTACTTGCAGAAAGGAGCAAAGCACTAATTCTACTAAAATTGCACATTTCAAGTAAATAATGCACATGTTCTTTGTTGATGGGTCTCATGGATATTGTTAATTTCGCAGTAACAATGCAACTTATATTTAGTACGGATGAGTTCCGCTAGCCAGATATCTAGACTTACGCTATTGTGTCTCGCCAAGTTAGGCGACAAACATCACAACAAAGATCAGATCAATTCAATTGTCGAAGTTGTAAACCATTGTAGCGCGACGCCATAGCGTCAGTGTTTTATATCCTGAAGCATAGTTGGGCACATTTCAGGTACTTGAGGAAAAATAATAATGCGGTACAAAAACTTAAATTGTGTTGAAATCCAGAGCAATAACTCACCTGACAAGAATTATCTCGTGTAGGAATGCCAGCTAAGCTGCTTTCAATGCAAAATTTGACCGTCAATAACGTTGAAAATGTGTTACTAGTTACAAGCTAACTAGCTACTAGGTAGCTGGCTAGTTCGCTCATCCACATGTTAAATCCCATAGGGTGATTATTCATCGATACCGATATAACGGGAAGGCTTCCAGCTATGAAATTGGTGAATGGGTACAGTACCATACGAACTGCGTACCTTTTATGGTTTGAAGCCTGGGGGCCTAAGGGGGATGGCGTGGGATGGCGCGTAAGTACGAAAATATTGTAATAACCATTGTTAGTATTGTTGGCATTGTCTCTTATTGGGCGGCCAAAGTTCGGACAATGACAACGTGTATGCTGACGTGCATGCCTAGACACACACTAGTGTATCTCGATAAATGTAAACGACGTTGCAAAGAAATTGTATTCACGTCCAATTCACGAAAAATAAACCAACTGTAAAAACAAAGCAAAATAAACAAAGCCAAAAATTGGTAAAGAGGCCAATAATGGTACGGTCCTTCAAAGAGTGATATCAACACACCAAAACTAAATAAAACAAATTACAACAAAATTAAAACCAAACAAAAACCTATAAAGAGGTGACTAAGTTGAGAATGGTTCGGCCTGTACTGGCAAAAGGTAGTAGCAAAGTGTTGAAAACCAATTTCTTGTTGACGTGGCATTTACTACACATCTGAACGGTAGTGGAGTTGAGTTTAATACACAATTTAAAAAAAAGGACTGATATCATATTAAAAACCAAAACTGGTAAAAGGGGCCGCTAAGTTCCGGATGGTTCGGCCCTTCAAAGGAGTTATATCAACACACCAAACCATTCGCCAACTTAACCGCACCGAATAATACTTTGGACGTTAAATGTAAACTTGAACATTGCTACCGAAAGTAACATTGATACCGAAAGTAACTTTGCTACCGAAAATAGCAGTGTTCTAGTTTTCATTTAACCTTCTAACTATTAAGCGGTGGGAATAACTTGGCGAATGTTTTAGTGTGTTGATATCACTCCTTTGATGGGTCGAACCATTCGGAACTTGGCGGCCCCTTTTATTAGTTTTGGTTTTTGATACGATATACTCTGACAGCACGTCAAGTGGTGGTTGCTTTACGTTTTTTGGTTGCCAGATTTATATGACAGTTTACACTTGGTTTTTTTCGGCACTGATTCCTGTTCAGATATCAGTTCTTTTGGTAAATGATGTTGTGATTTTACGATTGTTCTATTTTTATTTTCTAGTCGAATGATTTATTTTAATGCAAACTAAAAGTAACTAATTACTAGCAAAACGGAGCTAAGTATTAATTATACGCTTTTCTGATATATAATTGTCATGTATGTTTGTTTTTTGACGGGAATGATGGATTTTCTTTAGCAATAACAATGCAACTTAGGAGTTATGCTGGACAGATATTTATTTATTTATTTATTTATTTAATTTGACATTTGTCGACAGTATCTATATGATTGTGTCGATACAACATTTTTATAAGCCTCAAAAAACAAAAACAAAGTAAATATTTTCCGTCACAACAACAACAAACATAAAACAATGGAAAATAGGTTATTCAATAACAATAACAACGTTTCAATGATAACAAATTTGTTAAAGGTCTGAACGACGAGAAAAACAATGGCAAAGCATCCCGGTATTGTGGTGAAAGCCAGTGTGCGGCCATCTATATAAACATACACTTAAGAAATCAAACCTGTACATTGGCTGTAGGTTTCAGTACCTGGTTGCTACAACGGGAGTGTATATTTACTTGTTTTATCTGTAGCTACAGTTCTACTCATGTATTGAAGTTCGTAAATTTATTTTTACACACGATCACTGACGTTTCTGAAATTATTTCAAGCAAAAAACATGCATGTGTACATATAAATCAATTAGGAAAGTAGTTGTGGTTTTTCCTTACTGTTCCAAACCGCAAATCAGTTATGGAGTGAGACCTTCAACAATGTTGCTAAGAAAGTGATGCTAACGCACACGTCATTATTGTCTCTTACCGTTACTATAACAATAAATCGGAGTTTTGTCAATTTTTTACTTTTTTACTTGTAATTCATAACACGAGCCTACGGACCATAAGTCACACGCTCCTTTTACACTACCATGACCCTTGTATCTCACATTTTACAGTACTGGAACGCAACCTACACAGCTGCTCACAAAAACCCACACCTCGTCCCTCTTCACAGTGACCTTGATGTATCTGAGTCACTTCCAGTCCGACCAAACCTCCCCGTCTGTTCACAAAATCTCACTATCTGCTGCAGAGTGGATAATGTCCCGGCATTGTGCGAGGAGGCGCCAACAATTTTCCTCTAGTCAGTCTCCCAGTTCCCAGAAGGTCACCTAAAAATTAAAAACATTGTATTCATTTAACCAAACCACCTGTTCATAATCACTTAATACCTACAGCCAATCACCTACAAGACTACATTAAGTTATGCAATGACGCAGGCATCAACACATTTCCACCAATCAAAATCCAGGGACCCACTATTTAAAGCATAGCCGACCAAATCCTCTCTCATTCGACCTGCAGACTTGGGTGAGTTAGGTGGGCTGTTGGCACATTCTTTTGAATTGTGCTGACTTTTATTTTATTTTATTTGGTTTTAGTTTTTTAGCATGGAACCTTGCATCCTTAAGACTTGTGAGTTTATTTCCATGGCCCTGCTCTGCTGTTATTTTATTAATTTTTATTTTTATTTTTAAGTTGTTTGACATGTTTTAAACCCTTCACCTGAAAACGGTTCCGACCTTGGAACCGAAACGTCGTGATTTCGTTGTTTCACAAGCACTTGATGGCTACTCTGTATGGGTTTTAAATTACTAAAGTGCTTTTTTACTTTCTGCTTTTTGTCACCTAAAGATGGCACACCAAAAGGAAGTGCCCAACTGTTCCGGGCTCCATGCCACACCTGCAGATTTGAGTGACGCTGATGCCCAGCTGATGCTCGTGAGTCCTCAGCAGTGCAAGCCCGGTCCTGAGCCTGGACACCAGCGCCATGTCCTTCCCAGAGAGAGCATAGGCGACTGGGTGGAGGTCATAAACAGCACAGGCAATGCTACTACCATCCCATTCCAGCCATTCCCTAACAGACACCCACCTCAGCACTGGCAGTAATTCCCTGAGAGTCAATGGGAAAGTCACAACATTGCTTCTGTCTGCAAACCCCCTGCCCAGCAGCCATGTGAAAATTCGTTCCTGGAAGTGCCCAGCATGGCCCAGTATCAGCCTGATTCCCCATTGCACAGCACTGACCAATTTCAGGCCGACATCCACAGGCAGTGCCACCTGCACTCTCTGCATGGCCAATCTCGATACTAGCAGAAAGGGCAGATGAAAATTCACACAAGACCGAATGTACTTCCGATACAGTGTCATGATGACCGACCTCTTGGCCACTGACTTATTAGAGGACAGGGACTTGAGGGCCCCATGACGAAATCCCACTCTAACACCACTCGCATCCATGAAACAGGACAGTTGCGGATCAAATCTGTACCCCACGTAGCGCACATAGATGGCAGCTTTCCACCGTGAAATCAACCCGAAGTGTACCAGCAAGTATCTGCCCACGTGGGAAAATCATCAATTCCTTTTTCAGTGCAGACAGAGCCAGCCCCTCTCCACAAGGAGTGTGATTTCCCTGGCACTGATTCCCTTCAACGTTGATAACAAACAACCTAAATCGGAGCCAACAACCCAGACGCCATCGTTCACGTATGCCACTATGTTGCCAAGCGCACTAAGATCCCTGATAACAGCGTTGATTGCTACCGTAAAAAGAGATGGACTCAGACAACTCCCCTGCGGCAGCCCTTCTATCAGTCGATCTCACACTCTACCGAACGCCACCAACCCTCGTGACATATCCCCGGATACCCAGCAGCGCAAGGATGGCCTCGCCCAAGGTCTCACCAACCCCCATGGACTCAGAGCTGGCTTAACCCAGGAAATTTACTTTCTGGCGGAACTGTACTTTTGCGCGTTTTGAACATTTATCCCATTTTTACCAATCGTTTAATTTAATCGTTCAGTATCGTTTAAATAAGTCTTTATGGCTGGCTAATAATATTACACAGAGGTATTAGTTTTGCTGTCGACTTGCAATGTAGCAATGATTTAAAGTGATTATGTTGCTGGCTAATTATATCGTATCAAAAACCAAAACTGGTAAAAAAGACTGCCAAGTTCCAAATGGTTCGGCCCTTCAAAAGAGTGATATCAACGCACCAAAACATTCGCTAAGTTAATCGCGCCGACTAATAGTTCGAAGGTAAATAAAAACTAGAACATTGCTACTTTTGATAACAATAAATAAACACAGATTAAAACCTATTTACGTTGCCTTTTGGACTTATATGTCAGACTGCCTGAGCGGGGAATTGAACCCAGGACCTTTGAAGCCAAAAGCCGAGGTCCTACCACTGAGCCATAGTGATACGGCCTAATCAGTAATGTGGAGGCCGTGTCAGAGTCCGTGTCAGTATGGCTCAGCGATAGGACCTCGGCCTTTGGTTTCAAAGGTCCTGGGTTCGATTACCTGCTCAGGTAGTCTGACATATAAGTCCAAAAGGCAACGTAAATAGGTTTGCATCTGTATTTATTTAACTTGTTGAGCTTCGGCTATCCGTCTCTATCGGTAACAATGTTCAAGTTTCATTTAATGTCCAAAGTATTATTCGGTGCGATTAAGTTGGTGAATGTTTTGGTGTGTTGATATCACTCCTTTGAAGGGCCGAACCATTCAGAACTTGGCGGTCTTTTTTACCAGTTTTGGTTTTTGATATGATATCACTTCTTTTTGTAAAATTGTGTATTAGACTCAACTGAACTAGCCTGCAGATTTCTAATAATGTGCCATGTCAACCATAGCTTCAGTAGCCATTTTTCCAAATTTTGATTTCGTATCACTCTTTTGAGAGGCATCTTTATAAGTTTTTGGTTTTGTTTTAATTTTTTACGATAATTTTTTTCTTTAGTTCATATCACTCCTTTGTGAGGCAGAACCAGTCTCAACTTAGTGGCATCTTTAGCAGTTTTTGGTTTTATTTTGACATTTTGTTTGTTTTACGTGAATTGGAGTAAACACAATCCACCCAAAACCAAAACTGGTTGAAAAACCCGCCAAGTTTCCAAATACGGTCGGCCTTTGAAGGTAGTGATATCATTCCACCAGGGAAAGGCCGCCAAGGTTAATGCTATTAGCCAAGTTAATCGCACATACTAATAGTTCGAAAGTTAAATGAAAACTAGAAGATTGCTACTAGCAGTAGCAATCTTCAAGTTTTCATTTAACGTCCAAAGTATTATTCGGTGCGATTAACTTGGCTAATAGGATTAACCCTGGCGGCCTTTCCTTGGTGCAATGATATCACTACCTTCAAAGGCCGACCGTTTTTGGATACTTGGCTGGTTTTTCTACCAGTTTTGGTTTTGGGTGAATATCACAACTTTCATAGGACTGTGAACGTACATAAGGTTACACCGTCTGTTAAAGATGCTTCAATCCCATTGTTGCACACACTGACTAACAATCACTGATTTCGTTCGCTTCGCTCACTCAATCAGCGCATCCCCTTCGGTTTTTTGTTTATCCCTGCAACACAACAACCCCTGCAAGATTTCGTTCACATTTAGTCATGCAGTAACCCCCGAAGGTCGCTGTTACTAAAACAGCAGAACGCGAAGCATTTTTTTTTTTTGGTTATTAACAAAAAACCTATTAGCTCGTGTATGCTCGTATTGTTGCATCACCATCATCTAACGTGCATCCCTTTATTCTTACGCAATCCACGGCAACGTTAATGTTTATTTATTTTGTCCTTCGGTACAGTTCAGTTTTTAGTTCGTCCAGGCTTTTACAATAAATCTAAGAACCAGTCTTGATTGTTCAAGCCATTGTTGCTTAAAATCTTTGGTTGCAACTTGGAAAAGAAACGAAATTTAAATTCGCCGGTGGCGAATTTCAAAACCCTCCCGCGCATTTGTCCTGACCCCTACAACCCCCAAACCAACAAAAGGACCATCCTCAGATCACCATGCATCCGGTGTGCAAAAGTTTGGGTACGCAGGTCTTCTTAATTTTGCGCTAGCCATGAGCAAAAAGTCTATGGGATTTAACATGGGAAAAATCTTATTAGCTGACTAGCTAAACAGTAACAGTAACATAAAAACAGCAAGCTAAACAGTAACATAAAAACAACGTTATTGACGCATATTTTTCTCTATGATTGGTGGCCACTCATCCTTTAAATTTTAGTTTTTCTTAATCTCTGACCATTCCCCTTATATTTTCCGCAATTTGAAACATTTCTGTCGGATTGGGATTTATCCTCAACATGCCAAAATATGCTTTCAATTGCTTACAGTTAGCAGACACATGCCTGCTAGTGAGCCGCCTTTTTCTCATTAACAATCAATTTTTAACAATCGGATGTCTACAATGGGATGATCTACTGTTACTTGGCGGCGACACACTAGCGTGTGTCTAGATACTTTTACAATGTTGGTAATAAGATTTGTGACGACACACTAGATTGTGTCTTGATACTAGTGTGTGTCAACGTCAGTACACACGTGTCATTGTCAAAACTTTGGCCATCCTATTAGAGACGATTCCGACAATACTAACAATGGTTATAACAATACTTTCGTACTTACGCGCCCTCCCACGCCATTCCCGTTACACCCCCAGGCTATAAACCAGAAAAAGTATGCAGTTCGTATCGTACTGCAGCCATTCGTTCAATTTCATAGCTGGAAGCCTTCCCGTTATCTCGATATCAATGAATAATCACCCGTTGGAAGTTAACAGCTAGTTACACATTTGCAACGTTATTGAGGGTCAGATTTTTAATTGAAAGCTGCTTAGGTGACATTCCTTCACGAGTTAATTTTTGTCAGCTGGATCACTGCTTTCCATTTTATCACAATTTGAGCTTTTGTACCGCATTATGTTTCCCCCGAAGTACCTGAAATGTGCCCAATTATGCTTCAGGATATGAGACACTGACGCTATTATTTCCAATTTTCCTTAATTAGACACTGGCGCTATGGCGTCGTGCTACAGTGGTTTACAACCTTGACAATTGAATTGATGTGATGTTTGACTAGCGTGTGTCCAGATTAAACAGAGGTGTTATTGTTGCCTACCACTTTGCAGTGTCGCTATGATTTAAAGTGATTATGTCGCTGGCTAATAATATCATATCAAAACCCAAAACTGGTAAAAGGGGCGGCCAAGTTCCGAATGGTTCGGCCCTTCAAAGGAGTAATATCAACACACCAAAACATTCGCCAAGTTAATCTCACCGATTAATAATTCGAAGATTAAATGAAAACTAGAACATTGCTACTTTCGGTAGCAATGTTCAAGTTTTCATTTAACGTCCAAAGCATTATTCGGTGCGATTAAGTTGGCGAATGTTTTGGTGTGTTGATATCACTCCTTTGAAGGGCCGAACCATTCGGAACTTGGCGGCCCCTTTTACGAGTTTTGGTTTTTGATATGATATCACTCCTTTTTTTAATTGTGTATTGACTCAACTCCACTACCGTGCAGATGAGTAATAAAGTGCCACGTCAACAAGAAATTGGTTTTCAACAATTTGCTACTACCTTTTGCCTATAGGCCGAACCATTTTCAATTTAATCACCTCTTTATTGGCTTTTGGTTTGGTTTTAATTTTGTTGTAATTTGTTGTATTTAGTTATTTTGGTGTGTTGATATCACTCCTTTGTAGGGCCGAACCACTCTCAACTTGGTGGCCTCCTTACAAGTTTTTGGCTTTGTTTATTTTGCCTTGTTTTTACATTTGGTTTATTTTTCGTGAATTGGACGTGAATAAAATTTCTTTGCAACGTTGTTTAGATTTATTGTGATACACTGGAGTGTGCCTAGGCACGCACGTCAGTATACACGTTCTCATTGTCGGAACTTTGGCCGTCCAATGAGAGACGATGCCGACAATACTAACAATGGTTATAACAATATTTTCATACTTACGCGCCCTCCCACGCCATCCCTGTTACGCCCCCAGGCTCCAAACCATAAAAGGTACGCAGTTCGTATTGTAGTGCACCCATTCGTCCAATTTCATAGCTGGAAGCCTTCCCGTTATCTCGGAATCGATGAATAATCACCCTATGAGATTTAACATGGGGATGAGCGGACTAGCTAGCTAGCTAGGTACTAACACATTTTCAACGTTATTGAGGGGCAAATTTTGCATTGAAAGCAGTATAGCTGGCATTCAAACACGAGTTAATTTTTGTCAGGTGGGTCATTGCTCTAGATTTCAACACAATTTAAGCTTTTGTACCGCGTTATTATTTTTCCCCAAGTACCTGAAATGTGCCCAACTATGCTTCAAGATTTAAGACACTGACGCAATGGCGTCGCGCTACAATGGTTTACAATCTCGACAATTGAACTCATGTGATGTTTGTTGTGATGTTTGTTGCCTAACTTGGCACGACACACTAGCGTGTGTCGAGATTAAACAGAGCACTTATTGTTGTAGAATCAGGGTTTATAAGGTGTAGATTTCGCTTGAAACTGCAATAAAAACTACAGTCAACTAGGATGTATCTTGATGCTGGCTTCAAAATCAAAGTCTTGCAATGCGCTAAGTTTTAAAGTTGCGTTGTACGTCTGATGAGTGGACACTTGGCTCGTTTTTGATATCACAGACGGTTAATGGGTGAAGTTTGGCCGATTTTTTTACTCACAATTTATTGTTTTGGGTTTAAATATCATGATTTTTGGTAGCTGCACCTAACGTGTTTTTGTTTTGTTATTACGTGTTTGGTTGTAACCTTGCTAACGCGATCCAAACACATTTTCGATGTTGACGTTTGTGTAGATATCAGCTGTTTTAGTAACTGATGAGATTTTATGAATTTGTGGTGTTGTTGATTTTTTTAAGTTCATACTTCCCTTAAAAGCAAGGTAGCAATACTACTTGCAGAAAGGAGCAAAGCACTAATTCTACTAAATTGCACATTTCAAGTAAATAATGCACATATTCTTTGTTGATGGGTCTCATGGATATTGTTAATTTCGCAGTAACAATGCAACTTATATTTAGTACGGAGGAGTTCCGCTAGCCAGATATCTAGACTTACGCTAATGTGTCGCGCCAAGTTAGGCAACAATCATCACAACAAACATCACATCAATTCAATTGTCGAGGTTGTAAACCATTGTAGCGCGACGCCATAGCGTCAGTGTCTTATATCCTGAAGCATAGTTGGGCACATTTCAGGTACTTGAGGAAAAATAATAATGCGGTACAAAAGCTTAAATTGTGTTGAAATCGAGAGCAATGACCCACCTGACAAGAATTAACTCGTGTAGGAATGCCAGCTAAGCTGCTTTCAATGCAAAATCTGACCCTCAATAACGTTGAAAATGTGTGACTAGTTACTAGCTAACTAGCTACTAGCTAGCTAGGTCGTCCCCTCATCCCCATGTTAAATCTCATAGGGTGATTATTCATCGATACCGATATAACGGGAAGGCTTCCAGCTATGAAATTGGATGAATGGGTACAGTACAATACGAACTGCGTACCTTTTATGGTTTGAAGCCTGGGGGCCTAAGGGGGATGGCGTGGGATGGCGCGTAAGTACGAAAATATTGTTATAACCATTGTTAGTATTGTCAGCATTGTCTCTCATTGGGCGGCCAAAGTTCGGACAATGACAACGTTTATACTGACGTGCATGCCTAGACACACACTAGTGTATCTCGATAAATCTAAACTACGTTGCAAAGAAATTGTATTCACGTCCAATTCACGAAAAATAAACCAACTGTAAAAACAAAGCAGAATAAACCAAGCCAAAAACTGGTAAAGAGGCCACCAAGTAGAGAGTGGTTCGGCCCTTCAAAGGAGTGATATCAACACACCAAAACTAAATAAACCAAATTACAACAAAATTAAAACCAAACCAAAAACCTATAAAGAGGTGACTAAGTTGAGAATGGTTCGGCCTATACTGGCAAAAGGTAGTAGCAAAGTGTTGAAAACCAATTTCTTGTTGACGTGGCATTTATTACACATCTGAACGGTAGTGGAGTTGAGTCTAATACACAATTTAAAAAAAAGGACTGATATCATATCAAAAACCAAAACTGCTAAAAGGGGCCGCCAAGTTACGGATGGTTCGGCCCTTCAAAGGAGTGATATCAACACACCAAAACATTCGCCAACTTAATCGCACCGAATACTACTTTGGACGTTAAATGTAAACTTGAACATCGCTACCAAAAGTAGCAATGTTCTAGTTTTCATTTAACCTTCGAACTATTAAGCGGTTCGATTAACTTGGCGAATGTTTTGGTGTGTTGATATCACTCCTTTGATGGGTCGAACCATCCGGAACTTGGTGGCCCCTTTTACTAGTTTTGGTTTTTGATATGATATACTGTGACAGCACGTCAAGTGGTGGTTTCTCTACGTTTTTTGGTTGCCAGATTTTGTTGACAGTTTACACTTGGTTATTTTCGGCACTGATTTTTGTTCAGATATCAGTTCCTTTGGTAAATGATGTGATTTTACGATTGTTCTATTTTTATTTTCTAATCGAATGATTTATTTTAATGCAAACTAAAAGTAACTAATTACTAGCAAAACAAAGCTAAGTATTAATTATACGCATTTCTGATTTATAATTGTCATGTTTGTTTGTTTGTTGACGGGAATGATGGATTTTCTTTAGCAATAACAATACAACTTATTAGTTAGTATGGAGGAGTTATGCTAGACTGATACTTATTTATTAAAACAAAACCGAAGAAAATATTTTCTGTCACAACAACAACAAACATAATACAATGGAAAATAGGTTATTCAATAACAATAACAACGTTTCAATGATAACAAATTTCTTAAAGGTCTGAACGACGAGAAAAACAATGGCAAAGACTATGGTCAGTGTAGCTAATTATTAGTCAAAATCATACGTAATTTCCCCGCTAACATGTGTAACCTATTTTTGTCCCATTACAGAACGTCATTTCCGTTAAACCGATCAACGCTTAACATGCACCCCTGAAGCATGGTTTGTCGATCAGCGTCTTTTGGGTAAAAGACCCAAAAGACGCTGATCGAAAAACCATGCCCGAAGACACAATATATGCTGCTCACACAATGCCTTTTACGTTTACAAACAATACATAGTCCCCCTACGCGCTAGTTAGCTTATTGCCCAAGGACCTTCCATTCCCAAACCACCAAAGGTATGTAGAATTAATGTTGCCCAATGCTCACTGCAACTTTCATTTCATAAGATCTTCTTAGACGTTCAAAATCGGCCTCTTAAAGTCTACGGAAATTAACGTGACTTCCGGGCCACCAGTAGCTAGCTAGCTAGTTAGCTTTAGTAAGCCAGTCAGTAACAGTAAATCAACGATCTTCGGGAGCCATTCTTTTTCTAGAAAGAGTCGTCGAACCAAACCGTTGCCCCATATACATTACAGGGACATAATATCCGATTGTCCAACAGGTCTGCAGCCGTTTTTGTCGCATGCAAGATTTTATCCAACTACTTGTTGTAGTCTATAAAACTTTTGCTTCAGATAAAGACACATGCTTACGCTTGCTGCCTTCATGCAGTAACAATAATATTAACTGAGCAAAAAACGGCTTCGCCGTTTAGAAAAAAAAACATTAGAGCTCGTATCCCCATACTCACAGCCCTGAAAGTACACGAATAAAAACGTATTAGAGTTCACTCGAACCCAACGAACTATAATTTGTGTTTATTTTGAGTATGCATTTTTATCTTTCAATTTTGTAGCGTGTTGCTGTTTATGGCGTCTATTTTGTGTGTGTTTGTGGGTTTACGTTTTGCGAATTGGAGTTCAAATTATAGTTCGTTCCATCTCGAGTGAACTATAATCCGTTTTTATTCGTGTACCTTCAGGGCTGTGAGTATGGGGATACCAGCTCTAATTTTTTTTTTCTAAACGGCAAAGCCGTTTTTTGCTCAGTTAATTTGTTGGCTTTCTTCGCTTCCATTTTATATGTGTCCACTGTCCACCGATTTTTGTTTTCGAAAAAACGGAACATTAGAAATGGATACTTATGTTTAGGTTCCGCCGAAGGTTTGTCCCATGATTATTATTTGATGGCAACACATTAGCGTATTTCTGGATTTAGCATGCGTCATCTCGATGAGTAGTTGATTCTGGATTGTTTCAGTATCGTGACAACAAACAATTCAACTGGTTCCGGAAGCCCGCATTGAAAAAGTAAATAAGTCACTCAGTTATGTCAGCCGCCCAATTTTGAGGCCATAGGCCTCAAAATTTAAGACGTTGCACCCTACGGTTTAAAACTTGAAGATTTAAGGAAAAATCAAGACCATTTAATTCTCCACAACGAGCTAGCTAACTCAAACAATGACAATGTTAGTGTCCCGGTACCCAACCATCGTTGCATCTTGTTCGAGTGAATCTGGCTGTTGCAGACATAGGGCCTTAGGGCTTCGGGCAGATATCCAGGAGTGGTTAAACGCTCGTTAAACCCTTTGAAACCCTTTTGAGTGAGCTATAATCCGATATTGTGCACCTCACCTATTGTTACCCTATGTAGCATAGGGCATTGGTGTGGTTTTTGGGGCAGATAATCTGTATGGTTAACGCTCCGCATTAAATCAAATCAAATCAAATCATTGTAACATTTTGACATTGTTAGCCGCTTCGCCGCCTCCTCCTCCTGTCCGCCAATTCGCCAATTATCTGAAATTCTCGTGCACAAACGAACTCTAATAAACGTTATGCATTTGTTCAGCGTGAGAGCTTTGGAGTTTTGGTATCCCTTTGGCGTTGTCTTATGTATCTAGACACAAGCTAGCGTGTCAGTGCCAAGTAGATGCTTAATTATTGTTAGAGGTTATTGTTGTCCGATGTTAAAAGGAGGTTCACTAGCAGACTGTGTCTTTTACCTGTAACGAGCTTATACATAATTTCAGCCTACTGGTGCAAATTCCCCATACGGTCAAATCTTTGAAAATCGTTGAAATCAGCTGTCTTGGGTCCAGTAACGAAGAAACCTTCAACACTAAAGTCTGAGATCGTGTCCTTTGTGGAGAAAAAGTACCCTCAATAACGTTGATTTGTGTTACAGGGCTCTCGGTATAGGTTATCATATCATACACCAAAACTGGTAAAAGGGGCCGCCAAGTTCCGAACGGTTCAGCCTTTCAAAGGAGTGATATCAACACACCAAAACATTCGCCAAGTTAATCGCACCACTTAAGAGTTTAAAGGTTAAATGAAAACTAGAACATTGCTACTTTCGGTAGCAATGTTCAAATTTTCATTTAACGCCAAAGTATTATTCGGTTGATATCACTCCTTTGAAGGGTCGAACCATTCGGAACTTGGCGGCCCCTTTTTCCAGTTTTGGTTTTTAATATGATATCACTCCTTTTTAAAAATATTGTGTATTGACCCAACTCCACTATCGTGCAGGTGTGTAATAAAGTGCCACGTCAACAAGAAATTGGTTTTCTACAATTTACTACTACCTTTTGCCTGTAGGCCGAACCATTCTCAACTTGGTCACCTCTTTATAGATTTTTGTTTTTAATTTTGTAGTCATTTGTTTTATTTAGTTAGTTTTTGGTGTGTTGATATCACTCCTGTGAAGGGCCGAACCACTCTCAACTTGGAGGCCTCTTTACCAGTTTTTGGCTTTGTTTATTTTGCTTTGTTTTTACAGTTGGTTTATTTTTAGTAATTGGACGTGAAAACAATTTCTTTGCAACGTTGTTTAGATTTATGGTGATACACTAGTGTGTGTGTAGGCACGCACGTCAGTATACACGTTCTCATTGTCTGAACTTTGGCCGTCCAATGAGAGACGATGCAGACAATACTAACAATGGTTATAACAATATTTTCGTACTTACGCGCGCCCTCCCACGCCATCCCCGGTACGCCCCCAGGCTTCAATCCATTGAAGGTACGCAGTTCGTATTGTACTGCGAATTGTATGAATAATCACGCTATGGGATTTAACATGGGGATGAGCGGACTAGCTAGCGGGGCAGATTTTTCATTGAAAGCAGCTTAGCTAGCATTCCTACACGAGTTAAATTTTTGTCAGGTGGGTCATTGCTCTCGATTTCAACACAATTTAAGTTGCACCACAGCATTATTTTTCCCCAAGTACCTGAAATGTGCCCAACTATGCTTCAGGATGCAAGACACTGACGGTATGGCGTCGTGCTACAATGGTTCACAACCTCAACAATTGAATTGATGTGATGTTTGTTGTGATGTTTGTTTCCTAACCTGGTGCGACACACTAGCGTGTGTCTAGATTACCCGCTTTCCGACTACTGAAATGAACAATGTCGAGACCCCGCAGGTGCTGAACCATTTATTTAGCTGTCAGTACGAGGAAAGCGGTTATAACCTATTTATCACCCAGTCGCGTAACAATTGAAAAGACATATTCACTGTCATTGTTATTGCAACATCGTCCTTGGGAATCTGGCTGTTGCAGACATAGGGCCTTAGGGCTTCGGGCAGATGACCAGGAGTGGTTAACGCTCGTTAAACCCTGTGAAACCCTTTGTCCTTGTTCCTGAAGGTATAAATCGGCATTAGGATTCATTTTTTTGTGCAGACATTGTTGCGTGTACAGTCGCATTGTCAAGCTTTATGGAACGTCAGCACGATTCATTCTTTTGTTGTGCGCGTGCTGGACCTTTGTCGATCTCAATACTCCAGGTCTGGGATGTAAATCCCAATACTCCAGGCCTGGGATGACAGTATCAAGCTTGTACATTGTTACAAGCATTGTTGTAGAGTTGGCTACTGACATCGTCGAAACTGGGTGATAATGTTAATTCTCGTAGGGTATAAAGACACGTCTACAGCTCGTTAGGAAAATTTATCATATCTCAATTTTGGCACTCAGTTAAAGAGTAGTACGGGGGAGTGCCTTGTTCTAGAAGTATGTCTTAGTGATGTGCCGAGTTTGTTAGTTATGCTAGACACATGTTAGTGTGATGTGCCAAGTCGACGATCGGCCAAGCAGATGAGATTATTTGTAGTTGGGTGAGCAGTTCTAGCTTCATTGCGTGATTAACATTAACCTCGAAAGGGGCAACTGAAGGGGGATGGGCTGATTGAGTGAGCGAAGTGAACGGGATTGAACAAACTTAAACATGTGAGGTATGGACATACAATAAACCAAACCGTGTCAATTTGGCTGATGTACAGGCTAATTTGGCAATGCCAAATGTGAAAATTATGAATGAAAAAATTTAAAGACATACAATTCCTCCAGACCAAAAAGGTATTAGACCTTGTGATCCTTTGTACTTGTACATACACATTACACAGTCCTATGAAAGTTGTGACATCCACCCAAAACCGAAACTGCTATAATAGAAGCCGCCAAATTTCCAAAAAGGGTCGGCCTTTGAAAGTAGTGATATCATTCAACCAGGGAAAGGCTGCCAAGGTTAATCCTATTAGCCAAGTTAATCGCACCTAAATGAAAACTTGAACATTGCTACCGCTAGTAGCAATGTTCTAGTTTTCATTTAACTTTCGAACTATTAGTCGGTGCAAACTTGACTAATAGGATTAACCTTGGCGGCCTTAACTTGGTTGAATGATATCACTACTTTCAAAGGCCGACCCTTTTTGGAAACTTGGCAGCTTCTATTAAACCAGATTTTGTTTTTGATGTCAACAGCATTCTTGGTATCGCCAAACTAGTATACTGGTCAAGTGCAGTGGAGGTCCAATCGAAAGATCTAGGTTTAATTCCTCGAACCATAATGACACGTGAATTTTTTCGTCATTATTGCTACACACTTATCATCTTTTGCAGTTCACAATATTGTGTTTCTCGTTTATTGCTAACATTTATTCGTATTTTTTTTTAACAGGATATGCACGTCTCCCAAACAAGGACTTGCAGTGGCGTAAAAATTTGGGTTATCAATTTGACCAAAGAAATTAGTTTTTTGGGGTTGTGTCATAAGTATTTCACTGCATTAAAAATTTTAATGACAACTGTCAAACAGGCGTTTTGAACGCTATGTTATTGTGACTGATGTATCTCAAAAAACGTCATCTCCGTTATCTCATATCAAAATTCTAGTTATACGATTTATCTGAAATAGGTTCAAGAAATAGCAAATATTATTATTAATAAAACGCTTATGCGTATAAAATACGGTTGTAATCTTTTAAAAAAATTAGGTTTAAAAAAAGAGATACAAGAAAAAGACATGTAAGACATCAGCTCTAGCTTGTGTTTTGGAACGCGGAGATTCTTTTGCACGTATTAGTACGATGCTGATGGCTTATATGGCTTTCTTTGTATTTGTTCCTTTAGATCATTAAGTTTTTTTTAAGGCTTACATCCGTATTTTATACCCTAAAGCTTTTTTTTTAATACGAATTCTTTTTAGTGATGCACATTGTGAAGCAGACCATACTGTGCTAGTGTCTGTCTGTTGCCAAGATAACTATGAACGAATTATCGAATTTATTTCAAATTTAACACTGTTTTTGGATTTAATTTGGCACATCAATAACATTGGGAGAGGAGTTTCCAAGATTCTGATTTTCAACTATAAAAATTAATCGATGCTATTAATCAGATATTAGCCTGTTAGACTTTTTCAGGGAAAATATTCAGAAATTAGTGTACAAATGAGAGACTTGATGCATAAAACACCAGCTAAAAGCACTCGCATGGCTGAAAACAATGGATGGCCAATTTCAAGCCATTTACCAACTGGATGAGTCTTCATGGCTTTTTTTTTCTCTCAGCCTTCAATTCGTGTAAGTTATAGTTAGTGCTCGTGCATTCTTATCTCTATAAATTCTTTCACGCTTGTTATTGATTTTATTTCTTTTCTGCTTATATTTGCTTTGTTGACGATTACTGAATACACAATGCTATCTCTCTTAACCGTCGTTTCAAAATGATAAGCCAAAGTACATTTATTCTTTGTATCAAGGGCGTGTTTTATCAATAGAAATTCTCAGCTGACTGTCATCAACAATCTTTGATAAAAGGTTTGCTAGTTCCGTGATAAACTATTGTAAAGAAAAAAAAAGTAATTAATCTTTACCTTGTTTGAATGAATGGGTCAATTATTGTTTCTGCTTAACCTATATTTACAATGAAGTGCAAAGTGTATAATGTTATCACAGTTAAAACAAATGCTGCACTTGTGTATGGCGCCTATTAGCGTAGTAAAAGTGCAGGCAAGGTCAAAATCATTGTGAATATATAAAACCATCGGTCATTGAAAGACGGCTCGTCCGTTAGTAACAACAAGAGATTATGTAATAAACATACCTTTGTTCCTTTAAAGAGAACTCAACTCTGAACAATCCCATTCAGAACTCAAATCTTGTGAAAAGAGTAGCTGGCAAATTACGTAACTTATCACATATCCAGAACCATCAGTTGCAACGGATGAGGGGGGGGGGGAGCCAAGGGTCCGCAATGGCCAGTTTAAAGCGTGGCCAAACGGAGAAACAAGCTACGATATCAAGGAGAAGACTGAGGCAGCATGGGTTCACTATAAGCTATAATTTCAAGCTTCGTCATTAATGCCAAACCCATTTCATCCAAATCTAACTGCAAAGGAAAAACAAGTGAAAACTAGAAATCGAAGGTGTTGTATGTTAAAGCAACTCGGACCGAAAATGTCTGAATCTCGTTTTAAGCTTGAGAAACCTTTTGCTGAAAAGAAAGTTGTTAGCAAAGAGACGGTACTCGTGAAGCTTCTGTTTTACTCGACTTAACTACCAATGTGGCTTCCCAGCCAAATCAAGATGGGACCCCCGCCTTGCACCTCCCCATCAGCCGTATCAGTTTACTGACGAAATAAGTGAAGTAGTCCATGGGCCAGTCAAGAATTTAGGATAGTTTGGGGGTAATTTGGGGGTAGTAATTTTCCTTACACCACAGTTAACTTGTATAAATGCCTCAGGAACATAAAAAAGTATGATTGCCATCTTTAAGTGGTAGCTTTTAAAAATAGCAGCCTTTCCAAGATGGCCGCCATCAGCAATCAGCAAATTGGCAATATCCCTGGTTCTAATAAGACTTTTTAACTTTTTTTTCAGTTAAAGCTTAATTCTTGGCCTATAATTTCATTTCCCATGACTTTTTCATAGTTGTAACGGTTGGCGAGGAAAACGTGACTGAATCAAATTTTCTGATCTCACAATGCAGTTATGTCAAAATATCTTAAAACGTAATAACTTTACACGAAAAGTTTGAAAATACAAGTTTTGGAGAATTCAACTGCCTTTAATTTGGTGGTAAAAAATCGGTTTTCGGATTAAAAATTCAGTAAGTATAAAATTTTAAAGTTGCGAAAGTACGTGGTGTCGGGTTCTGCTCGGGGAAGCTGCTCTGCCTGCCAGCCTAGTTTTAGTCAGCCAAGATTTTGATACAATTTTAGGGTAGTAACTTTTCTTTATTATGGATGATTAGATAACAAAAATTACTGCCGATCCATGATGGCGGATGTCGAAATGAAAAATTGGCTACGATGGAAGCAAAACTACCAATTCACATTCTTTTTTTTTGTAATGCAGCCCAGAATTAGACAAATTAAATAGTAAAAAATTCAATGATTGATAAATTGTATAGTTTTTAAAAAGCACTTCTCAAACCAAGATGAACCGTTGTTACAAAAGGTAAGACTATAATAATAACATCTACACCTGATGAGCCCTGATCCCTAAGTCCCCTGTAACTAACAATACAATAAGAAACAACCACTTTAAACCTGCTGTGCACCAGGCAAATCATTGTTACGTTGCAAAGTTGTCGGCAACAATAAGACCTCTGTAAACAATGAAACAAGGAATCAAAGAAATACCATATTATTAGCCAGTGAAACAGAATTCTTTAAAAGATGCATAAATCGCTGGCATGACCGGAAGCAGTTTACGCTAGAACCCTTTGAACCGCTGGCATAAACCGTTGGGCGATTTAAATTAAAGGTTTAGTGAAGTTCAGTGAAGTATTCAAAACGCGGTAAAATGTACCGATAGGATACACACCTTTGGCATAGCCAACGAAAAATAATTGTTTAAACGATGCTTGAGAGTGCTAGTTGATTGAGCAAAGCAAACTAAAATCGTCGTTTATTGATCAGTGACCACAAAACAACACAAACTGGATACACACCTTCAGTGACAAACACATGAGATAGCAAACCATCCCCATATTGCAAACGCGGCATCAAACATCACCCATATGCTCAATATCATATTGTTTTTTTTTTTTATGAAACAACCAATGCGCAGCTGGGTTGGCAATTCTAGTTCCATAGTATAGTATTCCAACAAAAGTTACTCACCGTTATCACTTTCAACACCGTCATCATAGTTTAAATCATCTTCTACCTACCAATTCTTCACACTCACCCATGTTATAACATTTTGAAAGCTTACATGCCTCACTACATTTCTATTGATTTGCCACACACAATCTTGGACAAGAACAACTCAAAAGTTTCAACACTGCTTCAGGTGCTGGTGCTCATGTCATCCATCGGACGGAAAGCTTGCCATCTTTGTAGCATCCAGCCATGATCTTCTGGTTCTGGTACTTCAAATCGTCCAGTGGTTCAATGGGTTTAGCCGGTGTTAACAACTTCTGGTCATCTGCCGATGAAGCCCGGTCATCTGCCAGCGGTTTTATTTATTTATTTATTTTGTAAACGAGCGTCACCGAAAAACGCCTGTTTTTCAAAAAATTTGAAATTTTTTTTCTTGAGGCACCCAAATGCCTCGCCGAGGCATATCTAGCCGTTTTTGCAATAATGGTCCGATTCTGCCAAACTCTTCGACATTTAATAGCCTGTCCAAATACAAGACTCTTGGGGAAGCCCAAATCTGGACTTTCCACCAGGAAGAACCATTAAACTATGTTTGAAGATCACCTCAAACCCACCACATCGCACCTTCAACATGGCCGCCATTGCTGAACTCTGTATTTTTGTATTTTCATTTTATCCCTTTTCTTTTAGGGCAAAAATCCCGAACATACTAGCTTAGTGTATTGTAAGAGGATTTATACAGACAACCAATTTGTAGTGTGATATTTTTTATTGTGTTTGTCGGCCGCAACCCATATGAAAAATTTCCACAACGATCGAATTTAACTTTAAAAATGTTAAACGTTAAATGTTCCCTGTAACTTAATGCG